>BQNB010064763.1:0-35187 GCA_026074375.1 Tanacetum coccineum | reverse complement strand
TATTGATAGGTTTAGCCAAAAAGCCCAAGTGATAATGTGGCCCAAGCCCAGAGGCTTGGTATACCCATTATACGTCATCAATAATAAAAGGTCAGTGATTGCATATGCTTTTAGCAAACTGACAATTATTTATTTAAGCAAAAGACTCTACCCAAAACTTAAAAAGTCAAACACAATACTGTTAAGGCAATAATTCTGATTATACCTGTATATTTTCTTGGGATAATAACTTGTAAATGTATTCAACTTGTCAGTTTTTGTTATTCTATGTAATCATCTATTTTTTTGCTATTAAAACATAAACATTTTAAATTTTGACTTTTGTATGTAACCGGTGACCCAATGACTGGATACTGCCTATGTGTCAATAGGTTTTTTCCACGTAGGAAAAAAAAGTATTTGTATTATTATTTTAAACTAAACCAAACACCCCTTCAACTATTTTACTTTGACTTTTCCCCTTCCATTTAGTTTGACTTTTCCCCATTTAAACACTTTATCAGAACATTCTATAATTTGATTTAGGTCTTCAAACCATATTTCATCCAAAACATTCTTTCATTCGATGTTTAAACTGCTGTCTTCAAAAATCATAAAACTAATTTTCTTTTTCCATTAATATTAGTACCCCCATAGCAACAAGCTTTAGTGAATTAGTGTAGTGTCACACAACCCAATCTTAATACCCACCGGAATCTTCACCCACGACCACAGTCACTTGTCGAGAAAACAAGATATTTGTTCCAAATAACAAAACAAGCACCTCATGGATCTGTTTGATTTAGGTTATATGTTTTGTATAGTTCTAGGTCTTTATGTTGGGTTCGATTTACTGGGTTTCAAAGGGTATTTAAGATTAGTGGTGGGCAATATGATGTTTGTGGCAACAAACGGTGGTGGTAGAGGCGGCGGGACGATGGTGGCTGTGGTGAGAAAGAGAGAGAAATGTGAGTGAATATTTGGTCATTTTTGGTCACGAGATGGTGATGGATGGCTACCGATGATTGGTTGTGGCGTTATTGGGGTGGTTGGCCAAAGATGTTTCTGGAGGTGGCAGGAGGTATTTGGTCAGAAAAATTGTAGGAGATTAGTGAAATAATAGAGATAAAGTTGTGATTTGAGTTTTCTTGAAGGGATGGAGGCCTATGATCTTTATAAGATTTACATATGAAAAAGGGATAATTTGAGTTTTCATGATTTTGTAATTATCATTTTCTTCTTGATTTTTATAAGACTTATAGGTGAAAAGAGGATGAGAAAATGAATGTGCTTTGGGGTATTGAATCTGTTGGAGTAAATTGGGTTATATCATTGCACGAAATAAATAATTGATTGATAATATGAGGGAGATTAAGAAGGTTTGGATTTATTGCTTCATGAAGGTTTGGTGAACATGTTGAAAATGTAGGAGATGAAGAGGGTGTCAGAAGGGGTGTTTGAGAGTAAAAATGATGATGTGTAAGAGTTAAATGATTTGGCACCTAGCTGGATTATATTTTTAAATTAGAAAAGTGAAAAGCATATGATAGTAACCGGATACCTTCTGAGCAAGTCACATGATACATATAAAAGTCAAAATTAGAAAGGTTTGTGTTTTAATAGCAAAAAAAATAAATGACTACATGGAATAACAAAAATTGACAAGTTGGATACATTTATAAGTCATCATCCCTATTTTCCTTGAATGTGGACATACAGAATGACAAGTGCTTCATGACCCTCAAATGTATAATGTTAATACACAAGCGATTTTCAAAACCATATTATACTATAGAAAAACAGATTGGTAGAAGTCAAACCTTTATCAGCAATCAACCCCAAATAAAGTATTTAAGAATATCCTCAGGTTCATTCCATCTCCAATATATCCCAAAAAGAACATACTGATCGAGTACACAAATAAGAAAGCTAAGTCAAGGTCTCCATGTAACGCTGTCCCAATTTCACCGTTGAATAGTGCCCAACCGCTTCTTAGTAACCATGACATGGCTTTTGAACTTTGTAGAAACGAATTTTATGGCGATTTGAGGATCAAGTGAGCTTTTTATAATGCTTAGTAATGGGTAAATAGATTACTCATATACCCTTTTTTTAAACCTGATATAATAGACTTTTTTTGGTTATATTCCAATTCTAACCGGATCTACTTTTTTCACAAACACTCAAACATCTGATTATGTAACTATCAAATTTTCAAACAGCAAAGTCGCATCCAAACACTAATTTCAACAACCCATTTAGCTAACTGATTATCAGATTTGATTATTTAATTTCGTATATTCACTTTCAAAATGGGCATTCTATCAGTGTTCCACACAACAACCTCCTCTGTCATTGTGAAACTGAATTGGGAATTGTGTCTGAGTGCTGTAAGCCACAACATGTCATAAAGATGAGTAAGAGAATGTTGCACTGAAGATCATTGTAAAAGTAAGTTATTTCCATGTAAAACAACTCTTGTTATGATTTTTATTGTCTACCACTTTTACTAATTATGTTAAACAGGTTCGTGGGAGGAACAATCTTGGTCAAAGATACACAGGTGGGGGTAAAAGACCCCATAACACTCCACATTCCCATGGACAAGATACAAGTAAAGGGATTAAAAAGGTAACTTTTTCTTCCCGTTCAGAACTTCTTCCGCAAACATTGCGTGGCGTGGTCAATTACCCGAAAGGTATTGGAGGTATAATATATAACTTTTTGAGAATTTGTAAAAGTATCCTATTTTTGACTCATATTTTTGTATTCTCAGAGTTGACCGACTGAACCTCATCCATGTTGAGGTCAAGGGGGATGGAAAATGTTTGGTATGCTTTCTATTATTTGTGCTGATTTTTCAATGTTTAATTAACTAACACATTTTTCAACTTTATTTCTTTCACTACAAGTACATGTCATTGTCCATGCCTTTACACGGCACGAAAGAGGACTATAAGAAGGTCAAACATGTAAAAAAAACTATCTTTGACCTTCTAATAGTCCTCTTCTGTGCCGTGTAAGGGCACAAACAATGTACGAAAGAAATAAATTTGAAAAATGTGTTAGTTAATTAAACATTAAAAAATAAGCACAAATAATAGAAAGCATACCGAGCAGTTTCCATCCCCTTTGACCTCAACATGGATGAGGTTCAGTCGGTCAACTCTAAGAATACAAAAATATGAGTCAAAAATATGATACTTTTACAAATTCTTAAAAAATTATATATTATAACTCAAATACCTTCCGAGTAATTGACCACGCAATGTTTACAAAAGAAGTTCTGAGCGGGAAGGAGTTACTTTTTTAAGCCCTTTACTTGCATCTTGTCTGTGGGAATGTGGAGTGTCATGGGGTCTTTTACCCCCACCTGTGTATCCTTGACCAAGACTGTTCCTCCCACCAACCTGATATGGTTTAACATAATTAGTAAAAGTAGTAGACAACAAAAATCATAATAAGAGTTGTTTTACATGGAAAATAACTTACTTTCACATTGATCTTCACTGCAATATTCTCAAAGTATTGGTTACTCATCTTCATGACATGTTGTCACTAAGATACAATTCCCAATTCAGCTCCCATCCCACATCATTGTCAATGATCTTAATGTTGTATCAACCGCAAACCTGGATTGATAAGACATTTATCAACGACATCCACATTTATATAAATGAGAATCGATGACGAACTGCAAAACCAACAGAATCTGTTGCTCAAATCCTCCATTGTAAAATGGTTCCAGAATAGATGACGAACATTCCAAAGTAACGGATACATAGGTTTTTGCACAGAATAGTATTCTTAGAGATAGAATAAGCAATTTGCATCTTTAGTCACAAAACATGGCAAAGCAGATTTGTTTTTTTATAAAATATGCTTGTGTATAACAAAATACGAGAGAGGATGTAGAAATTCATGGGGCAATAACAAGAACACCTTGAATTATCACACAACCAACCTCCCCTTGTGATATTATTAATAATCAAAGATGTACAAAACGATTAGTCCCCAAACGGGTGCTAACCAACAATTACAACAGAAATATGAGGTTGTCCCTTGTAGGAAGATCCAACCTCCTCACAACATAATCACTCAACACTCGAACATAAAAGATACAAACAAATAGAGAGAGATAATCTAAACTATTAATACAAGAAATGATACAAAACTGATATTGATAATAATATCAATATCAAGAGATAAACACCAACGAGGCTAGGTGTTACACCTACTATCTCCACAGTATGTGAATGACGTAAGGAAGACAGGTAGAGTGTAACACCTAACACTATATTGCTATGAACCACAATCAAGAGTTAGAAACTCAAGGAGATAGCCAAAGAGATAGATGGATCGAAGTTATAAAACCTAACGGTAACACTTTCCTTATATAAACAGCCAAGTTCCGCTTTAGCCCCTCTAGTGCCAATCTTGATAGAAGTAGCACAAAGATTTGGGAGATACTTTCAGATGTGACAGGAATGGTCCGTGTACATTGGAACAAGATACTCAGACATACACTTGTTAGTTTGATAATTCAACACCCTTCCTCAAACTAAACAAGTGCACAAAACTTTGGGAGTAACTATCAATGTAACAGGTTTGTACCTTGTACATAAGAGAACAAATACCAAGTATAAAATACTTGTTGGTTTGCATTATATATTCAACACCCTCCCTCAAACTAAACAAGTATAGCAACTTGTTAAGGATAACAGCCTGCATGACTTTTTAAGGTTATGCAGTTAAGATTTTTTTTTGATTTAGTTTGACCCTTTTAGAACATTTTCCTCTAACAGCATTAGCAACTATTAATAGGATATAAAACAAGGATCAAAGGAGAAAAAACTTCCCTGAGCACCATCATTTTAGATGGTGAAACAGCTGGAACAAAAATGGTCTTTGAAACAGACCCATAAGCATCATCCCATAGCAGCAAAAGAACATACTATGAAACTTGCAAACATATCAGTAGTAAAATACCACATTTGATTGCAACTTGCAATCACAAAATAACCAACCAGAGTTCAACTCTGAATCAACTGAGAATCATAAGATTCTCTCATTAAGATAGAATCACTTGATTCTTCAATCAAGTGCACAATTCACAGTCCTTTATTTTAATAAAGAGACTAGAACCAACATTAACATTTGATTGTAACTTGTAATCACACAAGAACAAGTCAGAGTATAAACTCTAAAAATCATAAGATTCACCAACAACAACCATATCAGAGTACAACTCTGAATAACCAAGGAATCATAAGATTCTCCAACAAGATAGAAAATAGAGTCTCAACTCTGAATATTCTCAAATAAGAGATATCAGAATACACAATCTCAAGTGTGTATTTCACTGAATCAAAAGATTCACCAATAAGAATCAAATAAGGACCCATAATTAACATTCTCAAATGTTAATATCAGAATACACAATCTCAAGTGTGTATTTCACTGAATCATATACAGGGACCAATAAGGACCCATAACAATCAACAAAGGGGCACAAGGCCACTCAACAGGGAACTCACAAGTCCCATAACAACATCTTGATATAAAATCAGAACTAGGTTACCACAATGGATAAACCTAAGAAGTCCTTTAAAGGACAAACATCTCAATAATGAGACAACAACTGTTAAACTTCATAACACAAAACTGCACAACATCAGTATTAAGGTTTCTCCTTAGGCTTGGTGCATAATTAAAACTTGTATTAGGGTTTAAAAGATTGCCCTCAGATCAGCCATACTCATCAAATTGGGTTGCAGAGTCCACCTCAGGTGACTGCATTTGTGCAGTCCCTGTTCTTGAAGGGACCTTACCATCCACAAATAGATGATGCTCTCTCTACATCCTTGGGTCTTACAGACTTTTGGATATCAAATAAAGTTAAATAATGAGCTTCTATTTTAAAGACAACATCATTAACAGATTTATTTCTCATTTTGAGAAAGGAATCAGTTGGATAAAAACTCATATCTTTTGTGAAAAATGCATTCTTGTTATCAAGACTAAACAATTTATAGGCCTTTTTATCACAAGAACAACCAATCAAAACATATTTTTCATATCTAGATGTGAGTTTATCACTGTTATTCAGAATAATAGGGACACATTGACATCCAAAATATCTTACAAAAGAGAGATTAGGTTTGTTATTCTGCACTAATACATAAGGTGACATGCCATTTTAGGCATTATAAGAGCACACCACTTAATGGCAGATAATAAAAAGCAACAGATAAGCAATCAAGGACAACCAAGACATCAACCAGATGAGAAGACCAACACGATTATAAGCCAACAAGACAAACAAGGCAGACTTAGGCAATACACTAACAACAAGGACTATCACAAGATAGTATAGAACAGATAACAGAGACAAACAATAAACACAACATATAACAATATATCATATTGCACATTACCAAGAACCAATAATCAACATATTAGCCTGATAAGCAAAGGATTCAGAAAGGCATACAAAAGAACAAGACCAGACTATTATCAGACAACAAAGACCATAATAATCAATAAGCCAAACTAGACAATCACAACAGCCAAACAAGCAATCAACAGATAAATAATGATCAACAAACAATGATCCAGGAAGCACATAATCAAAAGCATATATGAAAACATATAACATGATAAAGGATTTTAATCCTTTAAAAAACAAGACTAGCACACCTTAGAACAAGCTGAAGATATACAAAGACAGATATACAAACAACAATAGCCATGGCAAGCAACCAGCAAGCAATAGAAAAAGAACCATATGCAGAAACAAAGCAGATATAACAAAGATACTTCCAAATATCACAAGGATGCCACAACCAAGAGATCATTCGAACCAACCTTCCCTTTGATAATCAAGAATAAGTCACAACTAAGATTCATAAGGATTAGGTCAAA
Source organism: Tanacetum coccineum (assembly GCA_026074375.1). Taxonomy (NCBI): domain Eukaryota; kingdom Viridiplantae; phylum Streptophyta; class Magnoliopsida; order Asterales; family Asteraceae; genus Tanacetum; species Tanacetum coccineum. The sequence continues at coordinate 28,284 of BQNB010064763.1, read as the reverse complement.
TTAACAAGAGTGGCCAGAGCAGGTATTCATACCACTCAAAGGTGGCACATCAAGATGTTAGCCACTCTTTAATTGACCCAATTATTGAGAAAACCTTAAGAATAAGGAGGAGAAACAACTTACAGAGCTTTAACGCAACAAAGATAACAAGAATAGTCACCTGCACCCTTGATTCACTTAGTTAAGGGTTACAGATGGTGAAGATCAGCCCATAATCAATCGTGAACGAAAATCCCCAATTAGAGAAATTAGGGTTTCTGAAACCCTAATTAATCACGAACCACATGATCCCAATCGAGACCCAAACAGACTAATATCACCACGGTCATTGACAATCAACCGACAACCGATCAATAACATCAATAGAACACAAATCCCCAAAAATTAGGGTTAGGGTTTCAAGAACCCTAATAATAATTTTCCTTAATCAGAACCACAAGATCAACCCCCATAGGTCAATAACACCAAGAGTGGCACCAATTAACAATCAAACCCCAAGAAAGAAATAGGAATCCCTAAATTTGGGGTAAAACCTATTTTCCCTCAACCATTAGATCAGTGCCCATTAGCTCTGATACCATGGTAGAAATTCTGGGGCAAATTAAATTATAAAGAAACCTTGAATTATCACACAAACCACCTCCCCTTCGTGATATTATTAAATAATCCAAAGATGTACAAAACGATTATAGTCACCCAGGGTTGTACTAACCCAACAATTACAACAGAAATTATGGAGGTTGTCCCTTCTAGGAGACCAACCTCTCGACATAATCACTCAACGCTTCGAACATAAAAGATACAAAACAAATAGAGAGAGATAATCTAAACTATTTAATACAAGAAATGATACAAGAACTGATAATGATCAAAATATTTTCAATATCAAGAGATAAACACCAACGAGGCTAGGTGTTACACCTACTATCTCCACAGTATGTGAATGACGTGAGGAAGACAGGTAGAGTGTAACACCTAACACTGTATTGCTATGAACCACAATCAAGAGTCAGAAACTCAAGGAGATAGCCAAAGAGATAGATGGATCGAAGTTATAAAACCTAACGGTAACACTTTCCTTATATAAACAGCCAAGTTCCACTTTAGCCCCTCTAGTGCCAATCTTGATACAAGTAGCACAAAGATTTAGGAGATACTTTCAGATGTGACAGGAATGGTCCGTGTACATTGGAACAAGATACTCAGACATACACTTGTTAGTTTGATAATTCAACACCCTTCCTCAAACTAAACAAGTGCACAAAACTTTGGGAGTAACTATCAATGTAACAGGTTTGTACCCTGTACATAAGAGAACAAATACCAAGTATAAAATACTTGTTGGTTTGCATTATATATTCAACAGAGGATGAAATAGTTATAAACCTGTATGGCTAGTAAAACTTGCGAGATGCCTTCAACAAAGCAAGTGGTTGAAAATTAGTGTACATTTGGTAAAGGCTAGGAGATGGAATAGGTGATGAAATGGTCACTCACTCGGTTGCATAACCCAAACGCTCAGCCAGAGGAGTGATACCAAGTAAGCTAAAAAAGAAGACCCATCCCTGAATTGAAGAGGCAGAGAATGGTGAAACACATTAAAAGAGGCGAAAGTGAAAAGGCAAATAAATACGTACATGGTGGCCTATCGTGTAGTGTAGAATGATAGCTAAAGGACCAAAAGGAAGTAAAACATTGATCTTGGCTTTATATAAGACAAATAGATACTGCGGAAAGGAGTGAAGTGCAGCTTTGCGAGGACGCAGTCACTTGTCTGAATCTGAAAATATTGTGGTGCGTTGTTGTTGGGGTGTGATATACTTCCATCTTCATTATGAGATTGAAGGTCGTCTGGTGATGTTTCCATCTTCACAGATCCCATCATCTGCCAACCAACATTTATTGGTGAGAAAAAGACAGTAAGTGGTATCTTTTTGACTTGTTGAAGTTGAGATTATTACACATACTTGTAAAGTGAAGATTTGGTTAATTACGATTAGAAACAAAGAGTATGTTTGGAGAAATAGGTTGGGGCTGGGGCTTACATTATAAGACGAAATTAAAATTTGTATTTTTGTAGTAAATGAGCCGAAGCTTATTATCGCAAAATTACTAAAAATGACATAATTAAATGAATTTTTGTTATATGTTATATATTTTTGTGGGTATATAAATAATTTATGGTTCAAAATCCCCAGGCTAAAGTTTTTAGCCCCTTTTATGGGACTGGAGCTTATAGAGACTTATGACTTACAAGCCCTTTCATAAGCATGCGTGACAATTGAGACTTATTTTATAAGCCGACTTATTTTAAAAGCCCAAGACCCGATAAGCCTCAATAAGCCTCTTGCCAAACATACCCATCATCAACTTAGTTACAAATAATTGGGAGGAGGGCGTAGTAGATCCATCCAGCAATTATTAATTACTCCCCCGTTCTAAAATTATTGTCCACCTTTCTTTTTCGAGATGTCTCAAAATAGTTGTTCACTACTAAAAATAGATAGATAAATTTGATCTAGAAACCAATTTGGTTAAAGATTTGGAGTATGATGTGTACCAAGAACTATGTGTTGAAGAGCAACTGGTATGATTTTGTGGAGACGAACAAGAATGTTTTGAAGAAAAAACACAACTATTCAAGTTAGAAAAGATATGATTTTCTAAACGACCAAACTTGAATAGTTGTATTTTCCTTCAATCTTTAGCCTATAAAGAAAAAATGTTGACCGGATGATGGTAATATATAGAGATGAGGTTGATGATAAATTTTTGAGGGAGAGAAGTTGAGGTAGGTGGATGAAAATTATATGGGTACGAACAAAAATATTAAGGTCGGTACACACATTTTTAGTGAGAGCTTCAGTTTTGTTCTTATTATTATATTTCTTCTAAATTAAACTACAAAATGACTCAGTTTTGATTTGTGCCGTAAAGATTATACAATTTATTATATAAGAGTTTGAGACAGTTATATTTTGATGGGCCAAGTTATGCCCACAAACATGTGACACAATCAGTTTGAACATTGAAATTTTGGATATATATGGATTAATAGACGGAAATTTGAAAGGGTATAAGGATGCGTAGGGCTGTAAACGAACTGAACGTTCATTGAACATTTCATGAACTGTCCGGTTATGTTCGTTTATTTATTAAATGAACGAACATGAACATTATTTTACGTTCGTTTAGTTAAATGAACGAACATGAACAAAAGTTTCGTCCGTCCGTTTATGTTCGTGAACGTCCGATTATGTGTTCATTAACGTTCGTTTATGTTCATTTATTTGTTTATGTTCGTATATGATATCTTTTAATTGTTAACTTTTAAAACTGGTATGTCTAAACAAAATAACACTTATAAAACAAAATATTATGCATAATTTGATACATTTAATTATTTTTTTCTACGTTTATTTGTGTTCGATCGTTTATGTTCGTTTAAGGTTCGTTTTGTTTCTTAATAAACGAACATAAACGAACACGGACAACTGCTTTTCTTAATAAACGAACATGAACAAGAAAATCCGTCCGTTTAAGCGTTCGTGTTCGTTTATTTGTCCGGTTAAAGTTAAATGAACGAACATGAACAAGGCTCCGTTCGTGTTCGTCCGGTTCGTTTACAGCCCTAAGGATCCGTATTACAACTATTACTAGTATTAGATACTTGTAGGTTTTTTTATTATTCTATAATGAGTTATTGAACTGATTAAATTTTGATAAAACTTTATAAATAAGTTCACTACAACAATATAAGGGTCTAGGGTCGACATTCTCGACCCTAAGTTACAAAGGGTGTCGACCCAAAGTGCTTAGGGTCGACAATTTCGACCCTAAGTTCTCGATCCAAATTTCTCGACCCAAAATTCTTTGGGTCGACATATACCTTTGAATTTTGGGTCGACAGTGGGGACCACAATATTTCAACCAAATAAGTTGACTAATGTTAGGGTCGACAATGCCTTTGACACTTTGGGTCGACATTGTCGACCCTAAACTTTTTTATTTATTAAAATCGTTTTAATATAGAAAACCATTTAATATTTAATTTGTTAGGGTCGACATTCACCTTCAAACTTTGGGTCGACAATGTCGACCCTAAGTTTGATATTTATTAAATATTCATTAAAAAAACGTTTTAATATAGAAAACAAATTAATATTTAATTTGTTAGGGTCGACATTCCCCTTTTAATTTTGGGTCGACAATATTTATTAAATATTCAGAGTGGTATTCCACGTCGGTATTCCACCCAGTTTAGGGTCGACAATGTCGACCCTAAAGAGTGACTGGGCAAAAAAAAAACTGGACCCATGTCCAGTTTTACGGATTTTTTCGGGAAAAAATCTACATTTCAAAAATCCAGAATTCGGCAAATCCACAATACGATACAATAACAAATCACTAAACGTTACAATACCACAAATCCACAATACGATAAATTACCATTCAACAAAATCCACTTTTACAATACTACTAAACGTCACAATTCCATTCAACAAAATCCACGCCACGATAAAATACTAAATCCATGTTTCACAAACGTAACAAGTCTAAAAGTTATTACACATACTAAGATACTACATAAAAACGCCTACTCCTCCTCCTCCTCCTCCGAATAGTCATCACCCGATTGTTGCTCGCCCTCCTCCTCCTCCCCTGATGAGCACTCGTTATTGTTTTCACGAGCCAAATCTTGAGCCAATTGGTCACAGCTCCGCGAATCGTTCATATGGGGATTCGTAAGAAGGGTGTAGTGGGGACGTTGGGCTTGAGAATTAGAACTAGAGGCGATACAATGAGTGGAGTTGAGAACGGGACGATAACAGTTGTTGAAGTTATTATTGGTGACGGGAGTGGGAGGAAATGGGCCGGTATAGGGAGGTTGGAGTGGGCCGGTATAAGGAGGTTGGAGTGGTTGATTATAGGGAAAGGGAGGTTGGAGTAAGTGAGCCCAATTAGGGGTGAGTTGGGGCATAGTAGGACCGGGTGGGGGTGGGGGTACAAGACTAAAAGCAGGAGGGGTAAATGGACGAGCACTATTTGGTGAGTTGTAGTGCATAAAAAACTGACCTAGGGCTCCATAAATCGACTCAGTATTTTGGTACGCCACATTAGCCCGTTGGTCCGCCGCGTCAGCCTTTAACGAAGCCAAATAAGCCCGTGCCTGCGCCTCCTCAGCTTGCTTCCTGTATAACTCTTTCTCTTGCTCTTGTTGCCTGAACATCTGCGTCATCTGATCCCGAGTCATAATATCTCCAAATGCACGATTTGCGCGCCTGCGAGAAGTTGAGCCACCACCCGGTAACTTCCTGCCCATGCCCGACATATTCTGGCGGTTGTCACTCGGAACGATTTCATCCAATATTTCTTGATCGGTCTTGAACGGGATGAGGCCGGCTTTAATCTTATCTTGCATGGCCTTCATATCCAACTGTGAAAGAAAAAGAAAAAGAAAGAAAAAAAAGGTTAAAAACAAATAAAATAAGTTATTAAAGCATGTAACGAGTTAAATTACTTACGTATCTCTGCTTGTTTTTTTCGGTTTTAAATTCGCCAGTCTTCTTACTTGAGTGCCCCTTCCTCCACGTTTCAATGAGGTCCTCGTAATGCCCTTTCTCGACTTTCTATACAATATCAAATAAATTAATAACGAGCTATAAATAAACAATATAAACACCTTTAAAATATCACAAAAATTATAAAGAGTCTTACATATTCATTCCTTCCTTGCGCGAATGATTTTTTTCCTTGATGGGTTATTATCGTGTTTTTTGCTCGGTTAGCGGCATTCTGCAAGCTTCTCGACACCCGATCCGGATGGGACCACCAGTCAACCAACTCATTCCAATTATCTTGGGTTCTGTCTCCCCACACTCTCGGCGGCGGCGAATGATTCTTTGCCTCTTCGGGCGAATCATGTTTTGCATAATGGTCAGCCTTGATCCTGTTCTTATTTTTGCGCCAAAGTAGCCTCAGTTTAAGGTCCAGCCCAAGCCTTACCCTTTCCCCCACCGTATATACATTACTATCAACCACCACTTTGTCCTGGTTATTGTACCCTTTCCCCCACCGGCATCCCCACCGTGTGATCTGGGAAATACGCACGCCATCTGTAAAATAACAAGTACAAGAACACACAATTTCGTGGACCAATTAATGCTAATACACAAATTCATATAAATATACACATTTTAACATATAAAAACAATTCCACTCAAATAAAAATTACACATTTAAACATATAAAAACAATTTCATTCAAATAAAAATTACACATTTAAACATATAAAAACAATTCCATTCAAAGAAAAATTACACATTTAAGCATATAATAATTGTTTCATTCAAACTACAACTTAAGATCAATTGTCATCGTCAGAATCATCGCTAGATAAAACTTCTTCAACATTAGTACTAGGGTTCACTTCATCATCATCAGACACTACAACATCATCATCATCAAGGACATGTGCAACGACATCATCTTCATTATTAATAAAATCAGCATTGTCTTCATTAGCATTAGCATTGTCATCATTAACTGGTGGGGCGTCCACTTCTGTCGATTGAGCATTTATACTCAAATCCGTATGCTCCAAACAAGTCAAACCAACAGACAGTGTAACATGTGATGAACTGCTACCATGTATAACATCTTGATCGGACTCTGCCACATCTCGATGATAAACATGTTCGACGACCTTCCAACCACGTGGTTGTCTAGCAAGGTCTTCAAGGTAGAATACTTGTGTTCTTTTAATTATTATGGTTCATGTTTAGGGTCGACACAACTTTTGCATTTTTGGGTCGACAATGTCGACCCTAAACGATTTGGTGAAAATATTATGGCGGGGGGTTTAAAATTTTGGTGAAAATTTTCATAAATATGGGGAAAATTTAGGGTCGACATTTTTATGCATTTTTTGGTCGACAATGTCGACCCTAAACGATTTTACATAAAACCTTTACTCCACCTAATAACCTTTTATGAAATATCTTTTTTTATATTATAAATAATTAAAATTAATATTAAAAATGAATAATAAATAATTTAATTAATATTAAATAAATTAAAAATCATTTAAAATAGTATCGGTGATACATGAAATGTTAAACGGATGAGTCGAGATGGTAGCGTTTCACATGAAATGTTAAACGAATAAGTCGATATAGTAGGGGTGTTCATCGGTTCGGTTATCGGGTTATTCGGTTTGTTCGGTTCGGTTAGTTCGTTTAAAAGTTTTTTTAGAGTCAACCCATATACTGACCCAAACCCAATTTAAATTCGGTTTTTGGTTCGGTTTGGTTGAGGTCTAGTTCGGTTCGGTTTTCGGATATACCCGAATTACAAAATTTATTAAAAACTTTGACGTTTTGGGTCGACAATGTCGACCCTAATTTTTTGTATATAAAATCTTTTAATTTTATTATGGTTCATGTTTAGGGTCGACACAACTTTTGCATTTTTGGGTCGACAATGTCGACCCTAATTAAAATCTTTTAATTATTATGGTTCATGTTTAGGGTCGACACAACTTTTGCATTTAGTTCGGTTTTGACGAAATTCGGTTCGGTTATTAGTTCGGTTCGGCTCGGTTTCGGGTTTCGGTTTATTCGGTTTTTTCGGTTTTTCTGCTCACCCCTACGATATAGTATCGTGACACATGAAATGTTAAACGGATGAGTCGAGATAGTATCGTGACACATGAAATGTTGAACGGATGAGTCGATATAGTATGAGTTAGGGTGACACATTAGAGGTTCAACGTATGAGTCAGGGTTAGACATTAGAGGTTCAACGTATGAGTTAGGGTGACACATGAAAGGTTCAACGTATGAGTTAGGGTTCAATATTAGAGGTTCAACGTATGAGTCAGGGTTAGACATTAGAGGTTCAACGTATGAGTTAGGGTGACACATGAAAGGTTCAACGTATGAGTTAGGGTTAGACATTAGAGGTTCAACGTATGAGTTAGGGTTAGACATTAGAGGTTCAACGTATGAGTTAGGGTTCAATATTAGAGGTTCAACGTATGAGTCAGGGTTAGACATTAGAGGTTCAACGTATGAGTTAGGGTTAGACATTAGAGGTTCAACGTATGAGTTAGGGTTCAATATTAGAGGTTCAACGTATGAGTTAGGGTTACACATTAGAGGTTCAACGTATGAGTCACTGTTAGACATTAGAGGTTCAACGTACGAGTCAGGGTTCAATATTAGAGGTTCAACGTATGAGTTAGGGTTCCATATTAGAGGTTCAACGTATGAGTTAGGGTTACACATTAGAGGTTCAACGTATGAGTTAGGGTTCAATATTAGAGGTTCAACGTATGAGTTAGGGTTACACATTAGAGGTTCAACGTATGAGTTAGGGTTCAATATTAGAGGTTCAACGTATGAGTTAGGGTTACACATTAGAGGTTCAACGTATGAGTCACTGTTAGACATTAGAGGTTCAACGTACGAGTCAGGGTTCAATATTAGAGGTTCAACGTATGAGTTAGGGTTCCATATTAGAGGTTCAACGTATGAGTTAGGGTTACACATTAGAGGTTCAACGTATGAGTCACTGTTAGACATTAGAGGTTGTATGGAGTTAGGGGTTCTAATATTAGAGGTTCTATGTATGCGTAGGGTTACTTATATTAGAGTTCAAGTATGAGTTAGGGTTTATGTTAGAGGTTTCAATGTATGAGTTAGGGTTTACATATTAGAGGTTCAATGTATGAGTTAGGGTTCTATATTAGAGGTTCAATGTATGAGTTTAGGGGTTTCATGTTAAAGGTTCATGTATGAGTTAGGGTTCTATATTAGAGTTAATGTATGAGTTAGGGTTCTATAATTAGAGGTTCAAATGTATTGCGTTAGGGTTCTAAATTAGACGGTTCAATGTATGAGTTAGGAGTTTATATAGAGTTCAATGATATGAGTTAGGGTTTCATGTTTAGAGGTTCAATGTATGGTTAGGAGTTCTATATTAGAGTTACCAATGTATGAGTTAGGGTTCTATATTAAGAGGTTCATTGTATGAGTTAGGGTTCTATATAGAGGTTCAATGTATGAGTTAGGGTTCTATATTTGGGTTCAATGGATGAGTTAGGGTTTATCTTAGAGGTTCAACGTATTGAAGTTAGGGTTCAATATTAGAGGTTCAATGTATGGAGTTTGGGTTCTATATTAGTGGTTCAATGTAGAGTTTGGGGTCTTCCTTGTTAGAGGCTTCAATTTTGTATGAGTTAGGGTTCAACGTATACCGCCAAAACTCCCGCCAAAAAAATCTCCCGCCCAAATACTCCCGCCAAAAATTTTCCCGCCAAAACTCCCTCCAAATACTCCCGCCAAAAAAATATATATAAATAACATAAAACACATACAGTCTTATTTTTACAACCACACACACTTTTATCCTCACAACCACCCACCAACACATTATTCATACAAACTCATATCCTTATAACCACCACCACATTCACACAAACTCGATCAACCGCCACTAGATTAGCCACCACCAGATGGAGCCATATGATCAAGGTTATAAGTGCACTTGTGAAAAAGGAGATGTGGTGTTGCGAACATCTTGTCGACCTTACAGTTATGGTAAAAAATACTATGCGTGTCCTTGTTCAAAGGTGAACTATAAACAAAAATTATTAATGTGTTATAAAATAATTTGTTTGTCAAAACTAATTTTCTTCAAATTCTCTTGCTATGTAACAGCCAGGAACTGACGATAGAGGGTGTGGATATTTTATGTGGATGGATGACTTCCCCGTATAAGTTCTTTAGGGCCTTCAACACCTCCAACATTATATACGCGCCCTTCAACACGTCCAAGTTATTCTGCGGGAACTTCCAGATCTGCAATGAATGTCGGAAAGGCAGAGTGCTCAAATTGTAAGTTCTTGGCTGAAAAGATAAAAACACTAGAGGCAAAGATAAAAATACTAGAGGGGACACTAGAGATGGAAAGGCATCCCGAGAACCACACCATTGAGTCAGCTGCAATACTTCACGAGCTGTATAATGACATGGGAAAACTTGGTTTGAAGTAGTTTTTCATTTAGCTAAATAAATTTAGCAAATAAGTATGTAATTTGTATGCTTTAATTTTTGAACGTTCAAATTATTGTTATTCGTATGCTATAATGGATATATGTCATTTGAATGTCATAATAGTACAACAGCTACTATACTAACAGAATTTAGCGGTCGCTCTAAGTATTTAAGATATTCAACCAGTAGTCGCTCTGGTAATTATGGTTATATGTCTTATCAATGCAATTAATACAACTTAATGTATCGGTCACTCTAAGTATTTACCACTATAAAAATCAGTCGCTCCGGTTGATATGGATATATGTCATGTCAACACCATTAATACCACTTTAGTTATTTATTGATTTAAATATGGATATATTTGTTCTAGTCTGTCATGTAATACAAGTGAATTTATAGACCGCTCGTGCATACGAATATTTGTCATATCAATAACTTAATTAAAACCAGTAGTGGCTCTGGTAAACACGGATATATGTCATGTAAATGCAATTAATAGAACTTAAGGGCTGTATAGGTCGCTCTATGTATTTAAGATACTTAAGTACGAGTCGCTATGGTAAATATGGATATATGTCATGTCAATGCAATTAATAGAACTTAAGGGCTGTATAGGTCGCTCTATGTATTTAAGATACTTAAGTACGAGTCGCTATGGTAAATATGGATATATGTCATGTCAATGTAATTAATAGAACTTAATGTATAAGTCGCTCTATGTAATTAAGAAACTCATCCACCAGTCGCTCTGGTAAATACAAATATATGTCATATCAATGTAATTAATAGAACTTAATGTATAGGTCGCTCTATGTAATTAATATACTCAGCCACCAGTCGCTTTGGTAAATACGGATATATGTCATGTCAATGTAATTAATAGAACTTAATGTATAGGTTGCTCTATGTAATTAATATACTCAAACACCAGTCGCTCTGGTAAATACGGATATATGTCATGTCAATGTAATTAATAGAACTTAATGTATAGGTCGCTCTATGTAATTAATATACTCAACCACCAGTTGCTCTAGTAAATACGGATATATGTCATGTCAATGTAATTAATAGAGCTTAATGTATAGGTCGCTCTATGTAATTAATATACTCAACCACCAGTCGATCTGATAAATATCTTAATACAACTTAATGTATAGGTTGCCCTAAAACTTTAACTAAATCAATCACTAGTCGACTTGCTAAATTTGGAAGCTCTTGGTAATATCTTAATCAACTTAATGTATAGGTTGCCCTTAAACTTTAACTAAATCAATCACTAGTGACGTGGCTAAATTTGAGAGGTTGTATAAACATCTTCACTTATAAATACCCTAAATATCCTCTTGTTTCTAAATACCCTAAATTTAAAATAATTACTAAAACTCCGTATTGAAAAGAGTATGGAACTTTACCAAATGATTTGTAAGAGTACATATTCATTATGAAATCCGAGAGAAGAATTGGATATGGAAGTCGCTTTGGAAGAGGAAATGTTGAACCTTTTTACTCGATTTTTAGAAAGAATGCGACTACGTAGGTCTGAAATAATCAGGTTGGGTTCACAACCTGATAATCCTCTTGTCGACCATGGTAGGGAACTTTTAGAGAGGCTAACTGGAGTGGACATGTGAAATGAAATGCAGATGATGGGGGCAAGGTACGAGTTGCAGCGCGTGTTAACACGCTTCACCCTTATAACACAAGATCCAGAGGCTTGGTAAAATGGAAAAGAAAAGTATCCATATTATTAGAGAGAAAAATATATGATATGGGAAGATGTATGTGTTGAGAGAAAAACACACACTTACACACTTTACAATGTGAAGCGTTCACCCCGCCATGGAAGTATGGAGGGGTATTTTATAGTCCTAGGGACACACAACTATCATAGATTGTCATTATAGTCCTACGTGTCACGCTAATAAATAAAACTAATGTATTTCCGTGTTTGTCACTCATATTTTAAGGCTACCAATCTTTCCCCAATATGTGGAGCACATACCGGAATTATCTACAATGTCCTAAACAAGTACCAATTACAATTAAGTAAAGTCTTCCAAAGCTATTACAAAGCTAGAGTTGTCTTCTGAGTTCTCCTGGTCTTGAAACTTGTATTCCAGCTTAGATCTTCATTGTCTTTACTTGTTCTGGAACATGTAAGTATGATGAGTTGGATTACTTCCTCCAATTCATGCAGCATGTCTTGAAAAGCTTTCTTCTTAGACTTCTTTTTGATGAAGTCTTTAGTTTTGAATCAGCTTTCCCCCCTAACCAAATCCCTATCTTGAGCAGATTATGAAACATGATGGTAGCTTGAACAATCTTCTACTTGTCAATCTAAAGTGCACAGCGGGATATTTTAGAAGTCAAACCACACTATCGACCACTGCTTTTCTTATCATTAGGCGTGTGATATGTTCGTTCGGGTTGGGTGCATGCGAGGAAATCAGCAATGTTCTTCTCACGTTTGCATAAATACTTTACAAAAAAACCATTCTACGTGAAGTATGTATACATACTTCCCATGGAAGTTGACATGTATAACATCAAAGTCAAATTAATGTCCCGAATGTACATATTTCCCCCATGATGGTTGCGAACTCTCGGAAGCATCATTGTCGTGTACGTCCATATACTCGAGAAGTTCTTGTCATAAGCACAGATCTTGATTTACAAAAGAATCATTACCGTATTGACTTCACAAACCGTAAAGGAGTTGAAGCAAGAATCAAGAAACATCTGTATAATCAAGGTCTAGTGTTTGAATGTCATCGGGAAGATAACTTTAAAAGATTTTGCTTAGACTGTGAGTCTCATTGTATTGGAATCGCAAAAAATTACGTGAGAAGTGCTGATTACATCTCAAACATTTAACTCTCTGGCTAAACTTACCAACCTCGTATTCTGTGGCTATTGTTGTGATCAATGTGAATGGTAAACCCGTTTTACCAAAACTTGAAAACTTAGTAAAATCCCCCAATATTTGTTACTTAATCTTGCAACTAATGTTGATTGAAGAACGGGTGCAGAAGCAAAGTTCTAAGTACCTTATACCCAACATAAAGTATAAGAAGTACAACACCTCTTTGAAATTATCATCATCGACATCTGCGTGTGACACTGAGTTACTACTAATAACTCCTTTAAGTGATAGGTTGTCCAGGTCTTCATCCAAACAACCCCTGACGCTGGAAAATAGAATATCCAAGTCTTAAATATAATGTATACGTTTAAGCAAGTCATCAATGATAGAAAATAGAAGAAAAGTCACGATATGTTTAAAAATAAAGTAGACGCCTTTGTGAAATCCAAACTTTAATTGCAAAATAAGGGATACAAATTACTTCGTGATCACATGTCTCGTAATCAAGTCTCTAGCATTTTGTCATTTAAAGTGGAATCTTTAGGATTCGTTTTTTTTGGATTAAGTGTTGTTGTTTGTGTGGTGTGTTGTTAGGTACATTCCTTAACAACTCCCCATTTTGAATCTGATTGTGTCTTAAGAGTCTGTGTCTTGGTTGTGGTGTTTGTTTGTTGTTCTTGTTTCTGATTATAATATTCCCAATTCGGTATATGCCCAAGTCGGTCACATGTCCCCTAATGCGCGGATCAATTCTTGGACAAAACAAGGGGCTTTCATTGGACAAACACAGTCAATTCTTGAGACAAAACGCAACCAAGAAATGAAATGGACAGAGTCTCCCCTAGGCAAAACGCAATAAGGGTCTTCAATTAGGCAAAACGCAATGATCAAAACGCAATGTTCAAAACGCAATGATCAAAACGCAATGATCAAAACGCAATGATCAAAACGCAATGATCAAAACGCAATGATCAAAACGCAATGATCAAAACGCAATGATCAAAACGCAATGATCAAAACGCAATGATCAAAACGCAATGATCAAAACGCAATGATCAAAACGCAATGACCAAAACGCAGTCTTGAGGCAAAACGCAATCAAGAACACCCCTTCAGTTAGTCAAAACGCAGCCAAGAAAAAATCATCAAACATTCTTGAAAGCTACGAAATGATGTTAAAACCACCTAGTAATGATGTAGCATGGATAGATCTAAGCCCGAAAGTACAAATCTTTAACACTTTTAACCACAAACAAAGATCAAATCTTGATTTTTCTTGCTATTTTTTCGAACAAAAAAAAACAAGCCACGAATTTGATTCTTTTTAACCACAATAATCAGTAGATAAACAACACGGATTCCTCCTATGCTCTGGTGCCAATTGTAGGATCCCAATAACACTTCACTTCATACAATCGATTCATGAAATCGGAACTAGAAATGTGAAAGAATGAGTGTTTCTAGGAGGGAAACTAGGTGAGAGATTGAGAGAGAAAGTGAATGATATTTTTAGATATTTTGAACAACTTACTTTTACAAGTGTAAAGTTCATTTATATACCCCGACACTTAAAGTGACACGCGGGATATTTAACTAAGGGACACGGGCTGGGTTTTGCTTGGGATTACCCAAAAATATATATATTAGATTATCTATCGAGCCTCGATTCCCGGATATTATCCTATGACAACATTAATTCAGTAATAGACCGAAGCTCCTCGTTAGAGTGACAGAACTTCCTTGTCTACGAATCAATCGAATGTGTCACCGTTAAAGGTTTTTTGTAACACAACGAGAATGCATGTTTTATCCAAAAATTCATCAACCATCATTCATATACTGGACCAAATTGATATCCAGTTGTCAAAAGTTTGATTCCATAATAAGAATTCTCGCAAAGTCACCTACCAGAGCTTGTTTGATGTTTGACTCAAGGCAGGATTTCCATCTTCATTGTGGAATATAAAAAGTTACACTCTGTGTTCTGGCCAAATATCATAATGATATTGCGTAGACTTATTATTAATAGCCTGTCAACTTGATGATGTTCACAAGAGTTTGAAATGGATTGTTGTCTATCGAGATTTTATTGATCTCTTGGCTCTAGACTCGATTAGTGCATTTTTGGTTTTAGTACTCAGAGGCTGGAGCAATTATTGCCACCTTATTTATATCATCAATCTCGGGGAGTGAGATGTCAATAGAATAACTTTGTTATCTCCGTGACAAATGAGACAAGTTTTGTTGAGAGAACCCGATATGGTTGGGAAGGGTTGTGCATTGCATCATGGGCCTTGATGTCGTTTTCAATGTCAGCTAATAACTTGTGATTTGACGCAGCATTTATGTATTGACACTGGTTTCTGCCTTAAGTTGTGTGGAGGGCTTCTTTCTTTAGACCTTTATCCATACATTTCTTTTTTCATTATTTAATGCCTTTCCAAAAAAATTTTTTTTTTTGGGTTACCAGGACGTCAGGACTAACTCACCTTGTTGTGATTGTTTCAGTGTTAGCTCAATCTTAGTCGGCATTATTCCCATATACATTCATCTCCAATCATACCTAAGGACTGCTATTTCTAATTTGGATTATCCTTGGGTAGTCCTCCGGTTCTGGTTGATCATAGGATTGATTCTAACCTATCCACTTATATTGAACTTCAGATTCTGTCGTGAAAATTAAGATGTAGTTGGGTATAAGATCGAAACAATAAAAACCTTTTTCTCCAGCGCATTGAGTCGAACTAGATCATATTTTAATTACATTTTCTCCCATTAATTTTAATAATAATCACTTAGTTTTGGAAATCCTTGTGATTAAATATGTCTTGAAAATTCTGTGGGAGAAAATATGGTCAGCATGAATGGTTTGGAAACTTTTTTGATAATGTTTTGAATACATTAGAATGGTCGTTGATGATGTATCCAAGAAAATTAAAACTTTGTTTTTCGAAAAACTCCCCCTCAAAAATAGGGTCCAATGAAAAATTATTGTCTTTTGAAACATCGTGTGGAGGGTTGGTAGTGTTGACACACAATTTTGAAAGATTATGAATTGTCATCGAGAAATTCTTGAAAAAATTGTGTTTCAACTTTTTGAAAAAAACCAGATGTTAGAGGACTTCTCTTTACGGTAAGGTAGAAGCGCACTAAAACGTACACTTTCTTTTCTTGAGCTAAAAACATTGAATGTCTTGTCAAGAACAGACTCAAGTCCGGAAACGTTTATTTTCTCGTTGGGAAGGATAGTTATAAACTCCTTTATTGATAGTCGGGATTATGTACTGTCATTCTCACATTAAGACATCAGAAAATTAGAAATGACTGTTTTGATACTATTTGAACTCTCGCTCGAATTCATATACACACCGCTGTCAATGTTAATGACACATTTCTAAGCACGTAAATGTTATCGATTCCAAGAGACATGTCGAGAAGAATCTTTTGGGAAATTTTTTGATTTTCTTTTCTCAAAAATATATACATGGTGATGTTTGATGATGATATCAAGCAGTCTCATTTGTCAGAACCTCAGTTCCGCTGGAGTAAACACTCATACATCCTTCTGACAAGATACTTAAACCGATCCTCAGGATGGGCTTTCAGTAAACATGTCAGTAATTGGTATTCAGTTCTGACTAATTATAATTCACTTTATCCATTTTATAAACCTGTTTATTTATGAAATGATTATGATGTATGGATGTGCTTTAGTCCCGTGAATGTTGTTACGGGGGTGCGATGAGATTGCTATGGCTGACTGAGAGTCACTGTACAACGGTATTTTGTTGTAGTTGAAGCCTTAATCTTTGAAGTTTGTGTCTCATCCACATTACTGAGCACAACATTGCAGATAACGCCAGTACTTCCCTTGCTGAAGACATTGCAGTGCAGTTCTTGTTTCTTTGACTTCCAACTTTTTAACCCGAGCTTTCACAGGAACTGTATTATTCTGAAGTGCTTTTTTCGAGTATCAATGCAGCCGGCATGATCAGGTCTGAAAAATGCTGTTAGATTTTAAAGCCAGAATCCTTTTGGATACCAGAGTCCCATGATTAATGGTACCCTTTAGGTATCTTTAAGATTCTTTTAACCTCATTGAGGTGGATTTTGAGTTGGCCGTGCTTGATAACGTGCACAATAGCATTCGTGGCAATAAGTCTGGTCTACTAGATGTCAAGTACTTTGATGGACCCGATTTTACTATGTTAATCAGATAGGTCTACGGGTTCTCTACTCAACTCTACTTATAGTTTGGTTTAGTAGCCAATGGGTTGTACCAAGTGAGTGACAGTTGTCCATATTATGCCTTTTTCAGAATTCTCTAAAAGGTTACTTGGCCTGATTGTAATAAAAATACCTTTTTGGGGATGGGGATCTGACAGTCCTCTAAAAAGAATTTCATATCCCCCATTAAGGACATCCTAATCTACTTAGCATTAACTTTTCAAATCTTTTTAAATGTTTTGGGTTTGTGGACCCAAAAATTATGTCATCAACGTAAATATGCACAAGTAGAATATCCTCCCGTATTTTATCTTGAATAAAGTTGGGTCAATTGTACCTTTAGAAAGCATTTGGACATTCAGGAAGTTTGTTAGTTCTTCATTACCTGGCTCTTGGAGCTTGCTTTATTCCATACAAAGCTTTCCACAGTAGGTAGACTTTTTAGGATGATCTGGTATCAACGAACCCTTCTGGCTAAGCACATAAACCTCATCCTTCAGGGGACCCATTGGAAAATGCCGGTTTTTTCACGTCCATCTGTTAGATGGAAAAGACTTGTGTATCTGCGTAGGCAAACGAAAAATCCAAACTGCTTCAACAGCGAGCAACTGGGTTTTTTTGCAAATGATTCTTCAAACTCAACACTTCTTCCTGAGCCCATAACCTTTAGCTACATGTCGGCGCTTTGTTGCGAATTACAGTTGAATCATCATTCCTTTTTGTTCTTCCATAACCACTTTAGTTAATAACCATCTTGCCAAATGGTTTGTTCGTCGAGTTCCCAGGACTTTTAGTCTATTCAACTGATGAAGTTCATCCTGCATTTGCTTTTGATCCATGTGGAAGAGGCCATTGCCTCCTTAATGTTCTTCGGCTTCAACAATTACTCTCCATGAGCATGGAACAATACACATTTCAAGAATCTTGTTGCAAGCTGTGTCTTGTTTGAACTGGACATATGGTTAGAGATTTCCACGAACGTGTTCTATGGATGATCTCTGGTTCCATCGATAATCATGATCTTTGTGGTGTGATTGAATGAATGCACATCGGTATTATCAAGTTGCGTGTGGGAAGATCTCACATTTTGTATACCGTTGTAAAAAATGGATGATTAAATTCAACTTCTTGAAATGAATGCATTCGGTACTTGATCATTGTTGTTGTTCCTCAGCATGACCGTGTGTTGGATTGTTATTTCTTCAAGTAAAAGATATGGAGAGAAATTTAACCCTTGTTGTGATGAATTGTCTTTTCTACTGAAGAACACATTTTGTTCTTGGGGTGTACGGGGTCAGAGTATCGTATTTTGTCTTAGTCTGACGCTTTGGTCCTTAGGGAACGAGGCCGGAAGAGACATTTCAACAGACATATCTTGCGTTGTGGTGCGAGGTCTGAATGTTCGTGTTGTGATAGACATTCATCTCTTTGATTTCATCAAACTTGATATGTATGGATCAATTTTAAGCGTGTATCTTGGTTGTAAACACGATATCCCTTCGACTGAGTAGGAATTCCCACCATGAAAAACATGGATCCCTTTTTTTTCTTTCATCTTATCCAGATTTTCCCCATTCTAGTTATGTAACAAAATGCAACCAAAGATGTCGAAGCATGTTTTATGAAGGTTCTTGTCATTATGATGTGATATGCCATCTGTTCCATGAGTGGATATGATGATTTGATCTGTGCTGTGTATAGCATGCGGTTGCAATGCTTCAGCCCAAAATTGTAAATGGAAGCTTTAGAAGCTGAAAGCATCTGTTCGAGCTGACTCCCTCAAAAAGAGTTACGGTTCCGTTTTCGACAACGCACATTTTGTTCACGAGTTCGAGGAGTGGAAGTTTGATGGTATTGCCTTCTTCAATGAATAAAGCATGGAGTGTCCTTGTTTAAGAATTCCGTGCCTCTGTCAGTACGAACCAGAATAATTGAGCTTGAAGATTGCGTTGAATTATTCTTGAGGAAAGTCTTGAGAAACTTTTCTGGTGTGTATCATCCTTAGATCGTAGAAAAAAGAGTCCAGAGTATTTGATAGTCATCAATAATCACAAACTTATACTTTCTTCCCATTTTGCTTGCAACGCGACATTGGACACCACAAGTCCATGTGAAGCAAGCAAATTTTAGCCTTTCCTTTGGAATGGAACTGCTTTTGTCTGAATGAACTCTTTTTGCTTTACTATTTAACAAGTCGAACAAAGTTGATCCTTGACATATTTTCAATTAGGTAAGCTCATTCACATCCTCTTTCTTTGAGAGTAAGGTGATGTAATCGAAGTTAAGATGAGAAAGCCTTCAATGCCATAACCTCTTGCTTGAGTTGGTGAAGCTTGAGCCATGAAACAGATTAGAGTTAATGAAGTTGTTTCTTGAAGAGATATTGTGTAGAGATCAGATCCTACGACTTACAGTTAGTAAATCGTTTTCCCTGAAGATCTCTTACAAAACAAGTTGATTTCCCTGAAAGCAACTCCAAATCAGCCATCACAAAATTAACCAACCGAGGAAAAGATTGTGATGATGAGGCCTTCGAGTAATAAAACCCGTTTTGATCGATGAATTTCCTTGAATAAAGTATTCTCCATAACCAAGAATTGGAAGCAACTATATCTTTTCCAAAAGGAAACAGTAACCCAGAAATTTCTCCAAATTACAAAACAACTTAGAGATTGCCTTCATGTGCTTCGTGATCCAGAGTCAACCATGAATAGGTGAGTTGTACAATCTGCAAAGAGAATTAGTGGACGATGGAACATTGGACAAACTGGGATCTCTAGGATTTGATATCTTCAAGACATTAGTTATCTAGAGACAATGTCTATAGTGGGACTATTACTTGTTGATACATCATTTCTTTCCTAATCTTAGGCATCCATATCTTTTTGGTCCTAAGTGGCTTTTGTGTCTAGTTATAACCTGATGGGAAATTTTAGCTATCCACCATTCCATTACTGATTTAGTTTTCTCATTCAAACTCCTTATCGAAACTCTTGGATTTCTGAATAGTGGTATTCTGTAGCAACTGTTTTCTTATGGGGTGTTGCAACAGTTTTGTTCACTTTTCTCTTGGGTTTACTAGCACTAATAGGCACTACATTAGGCTTCTTAGTTCTAGCATTCACGTCTGTCAAGTATCAAGAAACACAGCATCGATGATTAGAATTAAACACACATGTTCCACATTTAGCACAAACAACATTTTCATTTGAAGTTCTGGAGTTTGAACTGTCATTACACGCAGTTACAGACTTTGTTTTCTTATAAATACTAGAAATCCTAAGATGGTCTTCTACTTCCTTCTTTTGAAACTTCACTTGACTATTGTTTGGCTGAACATTTTCTTTAATTGATAGCACTTAAAAGCTGTGGTCTGCTAACACTAGTAGTGTGAATTACTCCTGAAGATTTAGACATGTGAGGATTAGTATTCCTAGAAGCATGAGGCAACTGTGGTGTTCTAGTTTGTGTTGTGGTGGAGGCAATTCTATACATTCCTGGTTTAAGCACATTTGTGTTTCGAACCGCTTGGTTTCTATTCTGAGGCAAATTCTGTTGAGTGACTGGTTTAAACAAACCATCCGACGCATTAGTTTTATTAACCGACTTATTCGTTTGAAAACTTCTCATTTCAGAGAATTTGAAAAAGGGAGTCGGTTTTCCTAAAACTGATTGGTGTTGGAATCGGTTGAGGCATTTGGTTTGTTCGAACAAGAGATTGGTTTATCAAACTGAGTTTCCATAGACTTTCCTTTTGTTACCAGAAATGAGTTTCTTTAACTCATTTATCACCATGGTCTGTCTTGCATTTGAGCTTTCAAATTTGTTATTTCATGATATTGTTCACGTTCTTTTCGAAATCATTTGAAGCATTTTCTTTGGCAAACTGGGTTTGTTTTTTCATCTGTCTTTACATGTTTTGTAAGAAAGTTTAAGAGAAATTGAGTGTTTTTCTTGTTTAGCAAAACTCTTTAAAAGCTTTATTATGAACTTCGTTAATTAACTGATTCAGTTTGTTTTGAAAGCTTTAGTGCACGACAGGCACATTCTTTAAACTTTATGAAGATACAGCATTGTAATTCTGTATTAGCTTTAAATCAGACAGAGAATGCAAATCGAACATGTACTCTTTAGACCACACTCTTTCTAGAAGTAGTCATATATGTTTGAAAATCAGCCTTTTCTGATTTCAAGTTCGTCAATCTCCTTTTCAAGGGGATTTAATGTACTCCCAATGTCATGTGCATTTCTCTTTTAGTTCATGAACATAAACAATGATGTCCAGATAGTTTTGTTGAAAGAGGCATTAATATAGTTTTGATCAAAACTTATACTCTTAGCAGTTGGGTTTGGAAATGCACTATTGGTTTGATTAGACCAAGCTGTGTTCACAAATTGTTCTAGAATGATTAAAGTTGGTTGTCATTTCTTATAAACTTGTCTACTTTTATAATGGATTTAGAAATGGGTAGAAAGGACACGTGTTTTGGCAAAGTGTTTGGTTTTTTCTGTTAACATTTTTCTCCACATTGTCTTCCTAACGGTTTTCGAGTGTTTTTTGTTTTCCAAACTGATCAGATAGGTTTTGGATAGTGGGTTTGAAAGTTTCATAAAGACTGTTTTGATATGGTGTAATCATATGGTTTCACCTTGTCTTTATCCAATTTTGATCTACTCTCCTTTTCACTTAGTCATGTCTCTTCCCATTGGGGCACAGTCGAACAAATTCCTCTATTTAAGGCCCTTTTTAATACATCATTCATATCAACTATGCCTTCTATACTAGATTCTTATTCAAAACAAAAGATGTCTGACTACTTACCTATAGAAGTTCAATTGGAAATAATGAACAAACTACCTGTTAAGTCATTACTTCAATTTCGAACCGTATCAAAGCTTTAGAAATCTTCAATAGACTCTTCCAACATCATATTTTCTTACGGTATCCGTAAAAGTGTTAGTATTTCATTTCTTGTAAACTATTATCAAGGTTTTGAAAGTTACATGGGTAATGTGAATCACAATTTCAACTTCACCCCACTAAACACCAATCTTAATTTTTCATCGGTGTTTCCAATTGGCACTTGTGATGGGCTTTGGTGTTTTTCATACGCTGACAACTTCATGGCTATTATCTGGAACCCATCTATCATGAAATCTATTGGTGTTTTCATCCCATATTTCACTACTCAAGTAGAAACACAACGAATTGTACTAGGTTTTGGTGTCCGACCAAACAACTTAGACCCAACACTTCTAAAAATATCTTACTCTTATTCGGGAGAAGGTTCTTGGTTTGTGTCAATGTATACATTAAGCACTGATAGATGGACAAGGTTGCAAAATCTGCCCAGCCAGACACTTAGAATAAAAAACTCAGGTCAGGTTGTTGTAGGTAATTTTATTTACTGGGCTGCTTCTGATAGGAGTGGACTACATGACGATGGAGTCATGCACACAAGTTATGTATTAGTTTCTTTTGATATGATTAACCATCAATTCCAGATAATATTTATACCTGAACCCTTACTTGTTTGGCTCGTTGCCCCGTTTCTGGTATTACTCAATCAGGCAACAATCTGGTTCTATCATCAAACTACCATGTAGGTCATAGCCGACTACTCTGTGCATGGGTCTTAGAGGTCAATGGTCATTCTATAACCTCATATAGGATTATTGTCAGTGTTCCCACCCCTTATTCTTTTAGGTTACTTGGTTTTAATATGGATGAAGAACCGATAATTGAGGTTGATGATATCGGCTACCAAATGGATACCACTCTTCAAGTTTACCATCGAACACAAGAACTGTTTCAGAACTTGGGTGTAGAAGCAAATTCTGGTTCGTTCTTTGTTGGGGCATTCAAAGAGTCGTTAATTTTGTCTGACGAAACTGATCGTTCTTTCCACCCTTGTGTTTTTATTAATTTTCTAGTAAAGTATGTTGTTGTACTTTGTTTTATTGCCTGGAACTAGTTAAGTCAATGTTGTTGTAACGAGAACTTTCCTTTCCATGATGTTATGAAATAAAATTTCTGCACTTCATCTTGTCAAAGACTGTAATTATTTATAATGTTTCATACTTATTATTTTAATACAGGCTAATATTCCAGAGGTTATGATGCAAGCGAAAGTATTTGATCAAAAGGGAAAGATCATACAAGATACACCATGTCTTTTACCAACGTTGTGAATGTTCCCAAACAAGGTGGAGTTTTTGGTGATTGTGGTATATGGACTTGTATTTTCTTATACAGGTTGTCACATGGACTCTCATTGGACGTCGACAATCCTATTCAGACTGCCCTAGCATATCGTGAACATATGGCATAATTTTTTTAAGCATAGTGTTGCAATGTGGTAGGATTCAGACGTTATATGCATGTGCTTTTAAATGATGCAATTATTCATCTCTAGTATGAATGTATCCCAAATGGTTTTAATGTTTAATCGTTTTGGAACTGAAATTATTTCGTATATTTTAGTTACATGTTCTTGTTATACACCACTCTATATGGTTAACTTTCAAGTTAACCATTCAAATTATTTTTTAGTGACTACCCCTAAATGATTAAAGTAATGAATAAAAAAAATATATATATATAAATAACACAAAACACATACAATCTTATTTTTACAACCACACACACTCTTATCCTCACAACCACCCACCAACACATTATTCATACAAACTCATATCCTTATAACCACCACCACATTCACACCAACTCGATCAGCCGCCACTAGATTAGCCGCCACCAGATGGAGCCATATGATCAAGGTTATAAGTGCATTTATGAAAAAGGAGATGTGGTGTTACGAACATCATGTCGACCTTACAGTTATGGTAAAAAATACTATTTGTGTCCTTGTTCAAAGGTGAACTATAAACGAAAATTATTAATGTGTTATAAAATAATTTGTTTGTCAAAACTAATTTTCTTCAAATTCTCTTGCTATGTAACAGCCAGGAACTGACGATAGAGGGTGTGGCTACTTTATGTGGATGGTTGACTTCATGAACCGTATAAGTTCTTCAGTGCCTTCAACACCTCCAACATTATATATGTGCCCTTCAACACGTCCAAGTTATTATGCGGGAACTTCGAGATCTGCAATGAATGTCGGAAAGGCAGAGTGCTCAAATTGTAAGTTCTTGGCTGAAAAGATAAAAATACTAGAGGGGACACTAGAGATGGAGTGGCATCCCGAGAATCACACCATTGAGTCAGCTGTAATACTTTACGAGCTGTATAATGACATGGGAAAACTTGGTTTGGAGTAGTTTTTTATTTAGCTAAATAAATTTAGCGAATAAGAATGTAATTTGTATGCTTTAATTTTAGAACGTTCAGGTATTTTTATTGTTATTCGCATGCTATAATGGATATACGTCATTTGAATGTCATAATAGTACGGCAGCCACTATACTAACATAATTTAGTGGTTGCTCTAAGTGTTTAAGATATTCAACCAGTATTCGCTCTCGTAATTATGGTTATATGTCTTATCAATGCAATTAATACAACTTAATTTATCGGTCGCTCTAAGTATTTACCACTATAAACAATCAGTCGCTCCAGTTGATATGGATATATGTCATGTCAACACCATTAATACCACTTTAGTTATTTATTGATCTAAATATGGATATATTTGTTCTAGTCTGTCATGTAATACAAGTGAATTTATAGATCGCTCTCGTGCATACGAATATTTGTCATATCAATAACTTAATTAAAACCAGTAGTGGCTCTGGTAAACACGGATATATGTCATGTAAATGCAATTAATAGAACTTAAGGGTTGTATAGGTCGCTCTATGTATTTAAGATACTTAACTACGAGTCGCTCTGGTAAATATAGATATATGTCATGTCAATGTAATTAATAGAACTTAATGTATAGGTCGCTCTATGTATTTAAGATACTTAACTACGAGTCACTCTGGTAAATATAGATATATGTCATGTCAATGTAATTAATAGAACTTAATGTATAGGTCGCTCTATGTAATTAAGAAACTCATCCACCAGTCGCTCTGGTAAATACGTATATATGTCATGTCAATGTAATTAATAGAACTTAATGTATAGGTCGCTCTATGTAATTAAGAAACTGATCCACCAGTCGCTCTGGTAAATACAGATATATGTCATAGTTTGTATGTAATTAATAGAACTTAACGAATAGGTCGCTCTATGTAATTAAGAAACTCAACCACCAGTCGCTCTGGTAAATACGGATATATGTCATGTCAATGTAATTAATAGAACTTAATGTATAGGTCGCTCTATGTAATTAATATACTCAACCACCAGTCGCTCTGGTAAATATCTTAATACAACTTAATGTATAGGTTGCCCTAAAACTTTAACTAAATCAATCACTAGTCGACTTGCTAAATTTGGAGGTTTGTAAACATCTACACTTATAAATACCCCTAAATATCCTTCTTTCCAAATACCCCTAAATTTAAAATAATCTACTCAACTCCTATTGAAAAGAGTATGGCAACTTCACCAAATGATGTAAGAGTACAAGTCATTATGAAAATCCGAGAAGAATTGGATATGGAAGTCGCTTTGGAAGAGGAAATGTTGAACCTTTTTACTCGATTTTTAGAAAGAATACGACTACGTAGGTCTGAAATAATCAGGTTGGGTTCACAACCTGATAATCCTCTTGTCGACCATGGTAGGGAACTTTTAGAGAGGCTAACTGGAGCGGACATGCGAAATGCAATGCAGATGATGGGGGCAAGGCACGAGTTGCAGCGCAGCATGGCTGAAAAGGTAGTGATGATCACCAACTATAGACAAATGTAAAATGTTGATCTATTGGGTATCGTTTTATAGTTGAAGTATTGTCTTTTAGTTTAAGTATCGTGTTTTCATTTAAGTATCTTGTTTTAATTTAAGTATCATTGTCGGTATCATGATGTGATCGTTTTTAACTATATTGTAACCTTAGTTCAAGTAATGAAAAAGAAAATTTTATTACTAAACCAAACTCAAAGGATACAAAAAACTGAATACAATTGTCTACATATCATCCAAATGAAAGAAATGATAATTAATACAAGACTCTGGTTGTGATTGTTGATTGTTGCTTTGAATCGAGCACTCTGGCTGTGATTGATAATAATTGTCATTCTCTGCCTGTGAAAGAAAGTTGATGCACGGATTATATGAATCAAGCCTCCCTTGCACCGGTTGCCAGTCTTCCACTGCCATACCTTCTGTTGTTGTTACAGGTTCTTCACTTGCTTGAACATCATCCCAATCCATGTAAACCCGCCCATTTCTCAGTCTCTCTTCATCCAACCTAGCCTCTTCCGATAAGTGTTCCTCCCTAGTTGGTGTTCGAATCAAAGAATTTGTGCGTACGGATTTGCGCCTCTGGTTTGGCTGTCCAACAAGAATAACGAAGAATATATTAGTATAATATAGTAATAAACTAACCACTTACAGCTTAAGTTTGTTGGATTTGCGCCTCTGGTTTGGCTGAACGACACATTAAATAAAACACTTACAACTATTGTTGGAAAAGGTTGATTACAACCATTACGGTTGTGTCCCTCCATGCCACACCTTGTACATGAAGGTATCGTCGCGGACTCATTGGTTGAAAGGATGCGCTTTTTATTTTTGGGTCTGCCAGCTGGTCGCTTGATCATAACAGGCGGTAATACCAATTGCAAGTCATTTGGAGCTTGCCACTTTTTTGGATCTTTTAAAGGATACACCATCTCTTGGTAGGTACTTTTTAGAGTTGTTTTCTTAAACCACGGCTTTGCCCATAAGTTGTAATTAGTCAAACCTGAAACTCGGCAAACAACACAAACATGACCGCAAGGTAGTCCAGAAAGTTGCCATTTGCGACAACTGCATTGAAACGCCACCAAAGCAACTTGATGTACTTCTAATTTTTTAAACACTTGGAACAGTTTCAAGTGATCAATTGGCCTAACAGTCCAATTGGCACTCTTTAACATTCTGTCGTATACTTTTGCGGCGGCCCAATCACAAAGCTCGTTCTCAGGTGCTTCTGTTATAATAAAAAAATAACAATACATAATTAGTGGAGTACAAGATGGCTTAATATTGGTAATAAAAAATAGTTAATATGGTTTTATAAAAAATAATACCTTCGTATTTATGTCGCTTTTCACAATACCACCTTTGCAATAGGTCTTGATAGTACTCAACAAGCATGGTTATGGGGACTCTACGAACAATCCTAGTTATTGAATTAATCGATTCTACACTGTTGAAAGTCATGTAGTTGTAATGACTTCTAGGGCAATATGCCCTAGACCATTTTTTAAAACCTACTTCTTCAAGTTTTCTAACCACTTCAGGTCTATGACCTCGTAGTTCAGAAATTGCTTTATCAAAATCCTCCGTAGTGTAAGCTTGTCACGCACTGCTGCTGGTCTTTCACAACAACCTAGAACACACAAAACAAAACAGTACCCAAAGCGTACTGCCTTATAATAGAGATATTTGAATGTCGTTCAAACACCCGATATTAAATAGCCACCAATTATTATCATAATTTACTAAAAGCCATACCACTTTGTTATTTTTCAATGTCGAACAATCAAGAAAAGCTTAAAAGCCAATAAACAGAATTATTTAGCAACATTGGTTTCACTTATTATTTAGATAAATGGAGATCAAATTTGTATAGACCTATGCATATCATGGGATTAACATACGGCTTTAGAAACCATCAAATTAAATTCTTATAGTAAACGAATCCAAAACTTATAAACAAATGAATTTATACAGAAAAATAAATTTGCATACCAACATATCCAAACAAACTGTGGTTCTGAAAAGAAACAAATCCCTAGCAAATCGAAGGACACACAAAACAAATATCACATATATTAAAAACCAACAACATCACCCACCTAAACTGACCATCGTCACACACCGACCAACATCACCACACACCATGGACGGCGGCAACGAAGAGACCAACGACATCGAAGAGACAGTAGCGTGGGCGTGGTTTAGTGTGAAATTCTGTGGCGGTGTGTGTTATTTAGAGAGAGAGAGAGAGGGAGGGAGAGAGAGAGAGAGAGAGAGAGAGAGAGAGAGAGAGAGAGAGAGGGAGAGGGAGA
>BQNB010064762.1:0-35188 GCA_026074375.1 Tanacetum coccineum | reverse complement strand
AACATGGTTTAGTGTGTTTGCATGTTAGCTTGTATGATAGTTCGTTTAATGTCCTGCTATGCTATGTTTTATTTATCACAGTAATTAGTTTTAAAGGATTTTTATGCATGTCTTAAACCTATGACTCTCACCAACTTTATGTTGACGTTTAAGCATCATATTCAGGTGAGCGCCATGGGAATAAGATAGAGAGAAGTGGCTAGAAAGAGACCATAGGATGTTATGGAGTTTATTGATTTATTGTCTTAAATTTTGCATTGTTTGGATTATGGATAATTGTTGCACGTATTTATGTTGGCGAGAACTTTCTTTTCATCAATAAAGACGCCTTTTGGATTTTGATTAGTTTTATGGGTATTGTAATGACACTTTGTGTCTATACTTTGCTTATTTATTGCATGTAGAATTCTCTTTATAGACGTTATTGTGTTGTGATGATATCCATGATGTTACGCCTCACGTTTCCTCCTTGGCGGGGTGTGACAGGAACGTTGACACGTATTCTGGAAGCACTGGATTACAGAGTCAATGAATTGAAGGTCAATCGGCTCAATCCGGGTATGAATACGCGATTCTGGACTCAAAAGGACGTGACAAGGAGCAAAGAGTTCATAACGGCTATTGAAGTAAGATATAACTTTGAATTAGGAGGTAAAATGACCTAGTTTCTATTTCATGCACAATTGACTTGTACATTGAGCTTAAAAGATTATACTAGAGTTTAGTAGGGAAAAGATATTCATAAGTTTGGCATTGTAACTTGTACACATGCTTTAAACATTTTTACACGTGTTTTGACATGTAATTAGGGTTTTTCGAATAAACATTAACGTATAATGCTTGTTTTGGAATAACGTTGTAAAAATGGTAACGTTAAATGGATAACTACATGGTAATGATAATATTTAACATAGACTTGAAATATTAGGATGTTTACCATAATATAAACATAGATATAGATGGCATTGGTAGGTTGCGTAAGCTCGTTTACTTTAGTTATGTAAACTATGTTACATAATGGAATAAAGCGAAAAATTTCCCTGTAAAAGGTGGTATATACTTTAATAGATGGATATTACATTGCATCTAATTTAATAGATGGATATTTACACTGATGAAAATTACAGGTTGTTATACTTCAGAAGTCGATTTAACAAATCCCCTTAGGAGGCGAGTTAACAACACCCTTTAGGAGGCGAGTTAACAACACCTTTTAGGAGGCGTGTTAACAACACCCTTTAGGAGGCGAGTTAACAACATGATTAAGGAGGTGAATTAACAACATGATTAAGGAGGCGAGTTATCAATCCTTGTAGGAGGGGGGGGGGGGGGGGGGGGGGGGGGGGGGGGGGGGGGGGGGGGCGCGGGGGGGGGGGGGGGGGGGGGGGGGGGGGGGGGGGGGGGGGGAGTGGTGGCGAGAGTTAACAATCATATTTAGGAGACGATTTAAGAATCCTTAATAGGAGGCGATTTAGCAATAGATTTTAAGGAATTTTAAGATTGAATTTTTTTGAAGGAAATTTTCAACTCGTGTTAGGTAGCTAATTAAAATTAGTTAATTCGGCAATCTAGTTAAGTTAAGTGTGCTATATAACAAGGTTCAACAAGGATATCTGAACATGTCTTAGGTTACCTTATTCTCTATAAGTTAGTTTAAATAGGATTCCCAAAAAACACTAATTCAGTTGTCTTAATGCCTTTCACGTTATGCCCAATTAATTTGCCCTTCAGATGATTAGATCTAATTCAATATTACTAAATGCCTTAATGAGCCTAATCATTTGAATGATGTCACAACATGGATCAAGCTTAAGTATTCAAAGGGCCTTATATTGTTTCATATATAAAACTGGTTATATATATAAACTGTATTGGTCAAACTCTTAGCAGAAACACGAATACCACTCAAGCACAACAAAAAATCCTTGATGATGCTCTTGTTGCCCCTACTGACCATCTTGAGTTCGGGAAATACAACATGAGACTTAATACTGACATCAAGCCAAAAAAGCTACATTTCAAGTGGTGTTGGATGCTCTCGCTCTCACTCTATTCTACCGTGCATTCCTGATCACTGCAGATGTTCCTGCTATTTACATGCAAGAATTTTAGGCTACAGTTTCTGTTCATAGGTCATCCATTAGATTTACTATTAACAAGAAGAAAGTCTCTCTTGATGTTGATATATTCAGAAACATTCTCCAGTTTTGTCCTAAAATTCTAGGACAAGTATTTGAAGACCTCCCACTGGAACAAGACATTCTCTCTTTTATAAGAGATCTTAGGCACATTGGAGACATCACCTATCTCACTGATGTGAATGTTGACTCTTGAATTTTAAAAAAAAAAAAAAAAAAACCCCCCATTTTATTGGGTGGAGAGCCATTTGCTACTGTCATTAACAAGTGTTAAGTGGTAAGAAACTGGAGTTGGATAAGATTATTATCCATGCTCAAATTCTCTTGGGTATGTTCCATTAGAATAATATTATTATGTGTATCTACTCTGGGAAGACTTATTGTTCCATATTGAGTACAAAGATGCTAAGAAGACAAACAAGATGTCATATCCCATATTCACAAAGATCATCATTGATTACTTCATGTTAAAGGATCCGTCTATTTCAAGGAGAAACAAGATGTTTTGGCACACTGCTCGAGATGATACCCTGTTTACTTCTATGAGATGTATCTCCATACATGAAGATACTCAGGTATATGGTACAATTCTTTCAACAGAATTAACAAATCAAGAAATGTTGGAATCCAAAGCTTACCAGACATACTATGCTTTTGCTTCTGGAGAGAAGGCTCCAAAACCAAAATATATTCGAAAGAAATCTAATTCAGACACATCTCCCAAGAAGAAGCATGTTCAAGCTACTAAAGGTACCAGACTCAAGTCAAAAGCTAAGGTGGCTAAACCTGACAAGAAGAAGCAAAAGGTTTAGCTGTATTATCTAAGGTTGCATTAACTGAAGCTGAACAAATTAAGCTGGCTACCAAGAGAAGCAAGAAAGACTTTCACGTATCACATGCATGTGGCTTAGGTGATGAAGTTGACACTCAGTTAAAAAATCCTGATGAGCAACAATAAAAGACTTCGGGTACAGATAAAGGAACTGGTACTATTCTAGGGGTTCCCGATGTACCTCCATACGAATCTGAAAGTGATAAAGAGTCTTGGGGAGATAGTGAAGACGAAGATGATAATGATGATGATGGTAAGAGTGATGATCATGATGATGACAGTGATGATGAATGAACAGAAACTGACAATGATGAAATTCCTGATCCAAATTTGACTAATGCTGATCAGACTAAATATGAAGAAGAAGATGTTAATGACAGAGTTCGTACTCCTTCTGACTATGAACTGACTGATGATGAAAAGATCAATGATGAAGAAACAATAGATGATGAAGAAGAAGATGAGGTTATAAAGGAGTTGTATGATGATGTGAATGTGAAGTTGGGAAATGATGACACTAATATGACCGATGCTGATCAAGGAGCTTTAGAACAACAAAATGTTTCTCAAGAATCAGGGTTTGAGCAAGAAGAAGAAGACGCTCATGTGACTCTTACTCTGGTCCTTGACGCACAAAAGGCCGATGACCCTGTACAAAGATCTTCTGTCTCCTCTGAATTTACAAGCAAGCTCTTATTCTTGGATCATCTCCAGCTGAAATAAGTTGTATATTGTTGGAAACCTTTGCTCATAATGCAACTGTAATTCTTGAAATCACATCCTGCTTCACTACAACTACTCCTCCGCCAACTCCGTTCTTCAATCCTCTTCTATAGCAACAAACACCAACTTTTACAAATTCAACAGTAACTTTGCCAGAAATTCCTAACTTCGCATCCATATTTAATTTTGATCAAAGGGCATCCTCATTAGAATCAGAAATGTCTGAGTTAAGACAAACAAATCAATTTGCTGAAGCTGTCTCTTCAATTTTGGAATTGTTGATACATATCTTGCTTCCAAGATGAAAGAAGCAATGGATGTGGCTGTTCAACTGCAAACAAATAAACTCAAAGAAGAAGCTCAAGCCGAGAATCAAGAATTTCTTAATCAGGTAGACTCGACCATAAAGACAATAATTAAGGATCAAGTTAAAGCTCAAGTCTCCAAGATCATGCCAAATATTGAGAAGTAAGTGACCGAATATCGGGGAGCTAAAGTATTAGTTAGATCAACTAATCAACCTCAGACGGATAATGCAGTTGCAGCTTCACTGTCTGAATTTGAACTGAAGAAGATTCTCCTTGGCAAAATAGAGGCCAACAAATCAATAAACAGATCAGACAATCAGAAGAATCTCTATAATGCATTGGTCGAAACATACAACTCTAACAAAGACATGATTACCTCATATGGTGATGTTGTCTTACTAAAAAAAGGATAAGATGATCAAGACATGGATGAAGACCCCTCTACTATATCATACCGAGGGACTGATGACATCAAATAACATCTATTTTATAGCATCATTTATCCCATGTTATTAACCCATTTTGTAAAGTTATTGAAACAGGAATTGTTTACTTAATCATTTTATATTTAGATTTCAGAGTATTATAGATGTAATTGTGAAAGTAGCAAAAGGCCGGCCTTGGTTAGAGTATTTATACCCTCTCCACACATGGAGAGGGTGTTGGTTGTTCATTTTCTCACACTTTCACTAAGCTAATATTATCATTTTACTTTCTCTCTCTAAGTGTTCATCCAACCATCTCTTTCTCTTTCTAAAACTCTAAGTGATTCATTCCATACTTGTGTTAAGAGATTCTACAAGAAGATATCAAACATGGTCCCTACTCTAAGAAACCCCCAATACGCCGTATCCAATACATGGATACGCCGTATCCAACCGACTTCCAGACCTTATAAATAGAAAACTCAAAAACGAGTTTTAAGTATGCTAAATCATATTCTTGATACCTAAACCACAAAAGTTAATTTTCAGAGGAGAAAAAGAGCAGAAGAGGTCAAGCAACGTATTCAATTCCATAGGAGACATGGTGTAATTCTATATACTTTTGTAATCGTTTAGTTTTTGGTATCATTCGTTAACTTGGTTAGTTTACCTTGGCTAAATTATCACTCTTGTATTTGTTATGACGTTTGAAGGATAAATACCTTCGGGTATTAGCCATTATTATGAAGATCTGAATGTTTGGTATTTGTTTATATCGATTTCTTGATCGTTGAAGGTCGCTTGTTTATGTTCATCAACTTTTTTTACTGCTTTTGTATGCGACCTATCATTTAACTGGATCTAGTGATATAAACCAAGTAATCTAGATGCCGGGATAGCTCTTCATATAGTGATTTATACATCTAGATCAATAGGATCACAAATAAGGACCTATCTTCACCCTTTGATTGTGAGCTTAGTTGAGCCATAAGGTGACATTGGTATCAACTAGTACGTTCTAATCAATTGGTAAAGACTTGGTTTGTGGACTACTAGTGTATGAATTGCCATTAAGAAGTAAGTGGGTAAAGTCTCTATGAGCTAGGGTTAACAAGATCACCTCTCTAAGATCATTATAATCGCAAATAAGGAGCTTTAATGGCGATGCATTTAATTGTGACAGAATTCTAACTTGTCTATGACTTAAGAAGAAGTCTCGCCTAAGTCCTTAAGAATGAATTGCCGCCCGAGATAAGTTATCATAGAATAAATAAACAAACCAACATTCTGATTGGATTAAATAATGGTAATACAGTTTTCTTATATTTGGCTAGACCGCTCTTTTATCTTTTGTTAATTTGCTTGCATGTGTTTTAGTGTCTAGAATTGGTTTTAGTCACCACTAAACCCGTGCCAGTCTCTCAAGCTGAAAATCCTCCCTTTTCCATTAGATTTAGGATTAACATAGGTTTAGCATAGGTTTAGCATAGATTAGACTAACTTAGATTAGAAAAACCAAAGTATTAATAAATTGAAAGTGTTTTTTGCTCTTAGTGATCGACGCCCTACTTACCACGAAACTCCCACCGACGGGTACACTGCCTGTTAAATGTGTTGTTTTTTGGTTAAGTCCAAATATTAAATTAAAACTTGAATCATAATTACAAACCACACAATGACACATCAATTTTTTGTCGACGTTGCCGGGGAGTGTAAAATGCCGGGGAGTGAAAATTAATCTTGATTTTTATTTGATATTTTGGTTTTTAACATTAGATTAGATCTAACCCTTAGGATTGGTGTAATTTAGATTGGTGTATAATTTTGTATATTTTGTATATTTATGTCTTTAATTCTTTGCGTATTTAATTGTTTTTCATAATACACTGTTCTGGTCGATAAACCGATACGGCGTATCTACATCCATTAGATATGGCATATCCAACTTTCTATCCAATACAACGTATTCGTTCAAAAAGATTAATACGACGTATTCAGTTCCATTGATTACGGCGTATTGACTATCTGATACAGTAACATATTTGTTTTTTCACATTTAATTTTCGTATATCTGTGTTTTCTTTCTCCTGAGCCCATCCTACTGATTGTTTATCCCTTGTTTCAGGTAGTGCATGAAAAGAAGTTCGACTAAGGAACTATATATACCTTTCAAGGATCCGGAACGAGAATTTCGATCATCTAGGAAGCACTTCAAGACACTAAGTCTTGACGAATCGAGATCGCCTGATTTCGATCTATTTTATGACCAAGAAGAATATCCAGAGGAAGAGGTTGCGGAAACTATGGAACAATACATGAGCAAAACTCGAGCTGACTATGGATCGGGAATTGCTAGGCCTAAGATCAAGGACAAGGATAGTTTTGAATTGAAAGGCCAATTTCTCAATGAGCTACGTGATAACACCTTTAGCAGTTCAGATCATGAAGATGCGAATGAACATATTGAGAAAGTTCTTGAGATTGTGGATTTATTCCACATCCTAATATAACTATAGACCAAGTGATGCTTAGAGCTTCCCGATGTTCCTTCAACTAGAGCCGCAGTGTCGTTGCTTAAGAAACAAACCATCTGGTTCGATTACAGCTTGGGAAGATCTGAAGACAAAGTTTCTAGGCAAATATTGCCCACCTGCTCGTACTGCAAAGAAAATGGAGGAGATCAAAAACTTTCAGCAAGAGCTAGATGAAAACCTCTATCAAGCTTGGGAGCGATTTAAAGAACTCTTGATGAAGTGTCATCAACACTATTTAACTGAGATGCAGGAGGTTGTCTTATTCTATAATAGATTGGATGTTCCAACTAGACAAATTCTTGACTCAAAAGGTGCCATACCATCAAAGACTACTGCTGATGCTAAGGTAGTGATATGTGTAAAATACACATATCCGTTTGTACCTAAAATAACCCAATTAAACCCAAAATACAGTGAAAAATGGCAAAAATATAAATTGTTTTTGGTGTTCTGTGGTGTGCAGGTAAGGTATATCAAAATTCTCATGAAAAAAAACCGTCAAAAACGGGCAAGCACGGACACAAGAACGGAAGAGTGAACAAAAGCCGGAAGCCAAAGCCAGAAAAAGTCAAATCTTCAGTCAACTCCAGTCAATCTTGGTCAAACAGAAGTCAACCACAAAAGACAAGACCCAAAATGTTTCAAAATAGCCCTTCAAGTTTCAAAAGTTGCAAAAAATAAGTCTCCTATTCACTGAATGGGCCATGTTCCAGATCCATAAGCCCAACAAACATCGCCATTAATCTTTTTATAAACCACAAGGACCATTCCTGTCAATTTACAAAGTCCTTTTTACCCTATACCTTTTATAACCAACCACAAGGGCCAAATGTGCCATCTCTCAAAGTTTAAAACTGATTTACCCGTTCAGTTAAAAAAGAGCGCGAAGATCCTTGGTACTATTCATCGTCGTCTTCAGGTTTTAACCATGGGTAAAACAAGGGGCAAATCCAAATTAAGGGGTGATTAAGTCAATTCATGGGATCGTTAACAAGATGGCAGGGTCAAATGGGTCAAATCAAAGCATCTCATTAGCTCCCAAGCATCAAAGCCACGTGGCTATGGGTGAAGCAAAAGGAGGGGAATTTGCACTACATTCACTCACAAAACTAAGCACAAGCTGTCACATCATGAGATGACAGTTAGCAATCCTTTAAAGCATCCACATTTGATCCAACGACTTACAATAGCCCTCAAATGATTGAAGAAATGATTGGCTAGGATTGATTGGAGCGTGGGCATCAAGCAAGACCTAGAAGCTTCAGCTTGGCACTATAAATAGGCTCTCACCTCACACACACACACACATCTAGTTTTTTAGTAGCTTTTAGGTAGCTTAAAATTTCGTTTTTAGCTAAATGTAATTTTCCTTAAATGTTTTATGATTTCTTTTTAAAGTAATGTAATCAGTTTCTTTTGTTAATGAAATTCAGTATTTACATTCATAAGCTCTCTCTCTTTTTCATTTTTTAAGCTAATGCTCATAAGCTCCTATAAGCTCAACAGCTCTCATGAGTCTCTAAGCTCATGATTTGAGCTTAAATTGGTCTTAATCATACTTAAACTCTGTAAAACTAGCTTAAGTACTTTTTTACCTTTGCTTGTGGACTTTTAAAGCTTTTGGAAGGGAGATCTAAAATGGAAGGATCTCCAAGGACTTTACTCCTAGCTTATTCATAAGCTAGGAGAGCTTGTAGCTGCCCTTCATTGGGTCCTCTTGTTCAGCTAGAGGTTTTAGTAAGTTTCCTTTGTTTTCTCTTTAATTTTCTATACTTAAATTTGCTTAAAAAAAATTTTTAGGGTATTTAAACTGCTTATTAGCTTATTTTATCTGCTTAATTGTGCTTTTTGTTCTCTTATTGTGCTTAATAGTTATTAGTTTACATCTGTTTTAAGCTTTATAGTTATTAATCTTAGATTTTTAGTTTCTGTCATTAAATCTAAAAAATCCAAAAATATTAGTTAAATTAGTGTAGATCCTAGAATTTTGCTTAATCAGTTGTTAGATCATGTTAATTAAGTTGGTTATAAGCTGTTAGTTATCTGGTATTAATGCTTTGTTAAGTGGATTCTCATTTTAAGCTTAGCTCAAATCTGCCAAGTTAAATAAAGGGGTGTTTGGTTTAAGCTTATTTGACTATCAAAAGTCAAAAGTTTTTGTGCAAACCTTTTGAGACAGCTTTGATTTCAGTTAAAAACATTAGGGAAAGAGTTTTCACAAGTTAGTGTTTAAAAATTTAAAGAGTTTGAGCTTATTTTAGTGTTCCTGCACCAGGGGAATTGTCATAGTTTTCACTTGTGCAAATTTTTGAACCAAGCCAACTAAGGCTTGGTTCTTGCTTTTTTTGTGTTTGTACACACTCAATAAGAGTGTCTAAGTGCAGGTTATCCCTCTAGGAAACCTGCACAATTGTTACTTACCTTTTGCCAAGTACATCAGTACTAACAGCAGTTAGTACTGCTGTTACTTTAGGGTAAATTTTAGGCTAGCTACTTTAGGATCTTAGGGCTTAATTTCTTCTAGCTTATAGTTTAGGTATAATATAGTGTATATTAAGTATTGCTCTTCAATTATCAGCTTAGTTTCTTAGATTAATTTGCTGTCAAAAGTCATGAAAATCCAAAAAGTCTAAAAACAGTAGGTTTAAAATTTTAGCTTTTTAGATTATAATATTCTAGCTTATAGCTTAGGTTTTTATGATTTGGTTTCTTAGCTTATATATAGGTAAAGTAGTTTTCAAAAGCTGAGTTTCTAATATAGCTTATTGAGCATTTGAGCTTATATAGTTTTTGAACTTATTGTCTTGTTTCCTGAGTATGCCACTTTCATCATCATTTTCAGTTACCTTCTAGTGATTTAAGCTCTCATTTCTTTTCTCATTTAGTTTAAGTACATCATAAGCTTTCTATAGCTTCTTTTAGTTTTAAGTTTAAGCTTATTTTAAGCTTTTTATAACTGTTTAAGTGAAACCAAGGGCAAAAGCCCACTTTCTGTGAACAGCTTTTTAATAAGCTGTTTTAGGGCTTATTAGTGAGTTACAGTATAGGTTGTGTTTACAAAAGTGCTTAAATTAAGTTCTTTTTAAGTTCTAATAATTAGTTTTTGAAAATAAGCAAAAATAAAAAATACAAAAAGATGGGGTTTGCCAGCCTCGAACCCAAGACCCTCATCTTATAGACCATACGTGTTACCAGCATGCTTCAATAGCTCATCCGTTTATCTCTCCTTCTCTTTAATTAATATTTACAGTTATTTATTTTTTTTTTTACAAAAAAGTCATAGCTTTCAATTATGGCCTTTTTGAGCTTATTCTTTAAGTCTGACCCCTTTTTTTCTATTTTTCTTTAATCTTTGATTACATTTTAGATTGTCTTTAATTTTTCATAATATTGCGTTAAGTAATGTATTTTTTACGCTTTTTATAATTTTTCGAAAGTAAAAATCTTAAAAAATCATAAAAAAATAGAAAAAAGTTTTATAAAAATACAAAAAAATAGTTTTTAGTTTTATAAAAAATAGCTTTAGGTTTACATCCAGTAAAATCATTTTTACACTTTTTAGATCTTAAATTTCATTTTTGAGCTTGTATTTTAAATTTAAAAATAGGATTTTAATAATAAAAATAGTTAAAAATAGTTTTCTTTGCTTTTATAATATTTTGGACTTTTCTAAGCTTAAAAACCATTTTTTCAAATTTTTAATACTTAATTTGCTATTTTTTTTAGATTTAATTAGATTAAATTAGTTTTTAAATCATAATAAATTCAAAAATAATCAAAAAAAATGTTTTTCTTTTTCCTAAAAATTTCTTTTGTCCTATCTTAGGTTTAGAATTTAAGTTTACATTTTAGAGGTAAAATTTAGTTTACTTGCTTAAGTGTCGCATTTTATTTGTTTCCCATATTAGTAATTGTTTAATTATATTTAATTGTCCATTTTAATTGTTGTTTTAGATTATAAAATCATCCATTCGCTTATTCAAATTAGAATCCAAGCTTAAACGAGGTTTCAATTGCACTAGTCGTTGGGGAAACGACCCGGGTGATCGTATTTGCCTGGTTTAATATACGTATTATATATTATATTATATATATTTTTAAGAGTGAATTT
This sequence comes from Tanacetum coccineum, assembly GCA_026074375.1. Classification (NCBI taxonomy): domain Eukaryota; kingdom Viridiplantae; phylum Streptophyta; class Magnoliopsida; order Asterales; family Asteraceae; genus Tanacetum; species Tanacetum coccineum. The sequence goes on along the minus strand of BQNB010064762.1, from coordinate 24,117 downwards.
TATCAAGGGTAACTTGGTAATTTTCTTAATTGCTCTTCGAAGTATTTTATCTTATATATATTTTGGGTATATAAAACTGCAATCAGTTTTTGGCGCCGCTGCCGGGGACTAGTGTTTAAGATTCCTTCGTTTTGTGTTTGTTGATTTGGTTTGAAGATCCTTTCAGAAATTGTCTTTAAAAAAAAGAAATTAAATAAACAAAGCTTGGTTAAAATTACCCAACCTAAAATACCTCTCACATGAGGTATATCATAAAATAAAGTTCCGTGGTGAATTGAAAACGTTCCCAAATCAGAACCAAAGATTTAACACTTGCCATTTTGTTCTCTACGAATTACGGCTCACTTAAAAAGCAATTTTAGAGCTACCAGTGATGTAGATTGATTATTTGGTTTAGTTCTCTGTCGGTGTAACGTTAAATTTGTTGTGAATATAAATAAATTTATAAATCCAATAAAAAATAGTGTAAACTTTTCTTTTTAGAATTTTCCTTTTGTTTTCTCTTTTTAAGTGCATGCGCATCGCTCGCAAACTCGTACCGTAAATCGTTGCCATCAACAACAACAAAAACCCTTCCGGTTGTGTGAACGTTGTAATTTAGAAAGAGACAATTCCCGGACAATCCATGTTGGCGATGGCGTGATCGAACTATGGACGGAATTAATCCGTGCACCCACCTGAGGGTTCGGAGAAGCTATTGTTTTACCCGAGATCAATGCTGATCATTTTGAGATCAATCAAACTATTTGCTTCAATTGTTTAAGTGAACCCGTTTCATGGTTTGAAAATGAAAATCCTCATGCTGTATTAGTAGTTTCAAAAAGGATTTATTCGTCCTTCACGACTTTAGGAATGTGTTCTTATGATGTGATTAAGCTTATGATGTTTCCTTATTCACTGAGGGAGCCGCCTAAAACTTGATATGAGAAAGAAACACCTCCGAATTCAATTTTAAACTTAGGGACGGATTCGTTTACCAAGTTCGTTAACCAATTTTTTCCCCCTTCAAAAACCACTCACCTTAAGAATAAAATTTCTCGTTTTTCACAAGAAATTCGATGAATCTTTTAGTGAAGCGTGGGAAACGTTTTATGGGTATGTTAGATCTTGCCCTCACACGGGATTTCGGAGTTAAACTCAAGTTGATACCTTTTATAATGGTATAACCGAGAACGAACAAGACTCTTTAAATTGCGGCGGGTGGTGAGTAATTTGTTATGTAAGACTACTAGGGGAGCTTTTGAATTAATTGAAAACAAGTCAAAAAGTGTGTTATTCAAGAATCAAAACAAATTGCTCTTAGGTAAGTCTAGGGAAAATGGTTTGCAAAAACGGATAATGTTTTTATGAATCCGATTGATAAACTTGCGGATCAATTTCGACTTAGTCGAGATTGTTTCTAAAAAGGTTGTTGTCCCTCCCGCACCGGTTAAGGCGGTTGAGGAAAATTGGTTACTTTGTGGTGGAGATCATGACATGGTTATAATGGTTTACAGCTACCGATTATAATCAAAAACATTTGTGAAAACACGGGTTTTATAATCACACAAGCCCACCAAATCGAGATAGTAATCACAATGGCACCACCTAGGAGTCTGTATCTGTGTACGTGCAAAATCAAGGTCAAAAAATAGGAATTATAACAATCAAGGTCAAGGGAATAATTTCAATCGAGGGAACAATTTTCAAAATCAAGGTTTTCAAGGTCAAGTTAATCATGCTTCGAATTTTCAAAACCAAGGTTTTCAAAATCAACCGTTTCAAGTGCCTAATAATCAAGTGAACGATTTTTCAAATGATTTTTCAAATTACAAGAAGTCTAAAGATCAAGACGATTTGGAAATTTGCAATACCAAATCACTTCGATGAAGGGTGAGTAGTAAAGAGAACGAAGATTCAAAATACCATACAAGAATCAACAATACAGCTTTTGATGAGTCATAATAATGCCTTTTCAAAAACCGTTGCAAAATAATCTTCAAAAATGTTAAGTGTTCTTCATGCCCCAAGCCTCACTCTTCGGGTACTATTCCGAGATAATATGATTCCTAACCCGGAAGGGCGAGATATGTTAGCAATCACTACCCGAAGTGGTGTTAGCTTACGAGGGACCCTCGAATCCAACTAAACCTTCCCCGAAAAAAAGGTAGTGGATACGAGAGACGAGGAAAGGGAAATTTTGGATGAGGAGCAAAATAATTGCAAGGAATTATAGTATACCGCTCAAATTCCCACCTCCGGTTATCTTTAAACCATTTCCAAAACTCGAGATTCCGAAGACCTTGACAAAATCGACTCGGATACCGGAACCCGAGATACCGGGAAGACGTACCTAAGACAAATATTCCTTTACCCTTCAAGACGGAGACAATCCAAAAAGAATCGGTGAAAAAGCTTCATACCAAAAGGAAAACGATTTTTCAAACATGTTTCAAGATTTGGGTTTTGCATATAAGGTTTTGCGGGTATGCTTTGTTTTTAATGACGAGTTGCTCCTACGATTTGGATTTATAATGAATAAAGTAAAAAGTGTGCTCGATTAGGTGAAAATTCCAATTGAACGATAATTGCTCGGCGATGCTCCTTTTTAAAAAGCTTCCCGACAAAGCTAGGGAGATCCGGGTAAATTTTCTTAATTCCTTGTGGAATTTCGGGAATGGAGTTTGTTACGGGCTGGGCCAATCTTGGTGCGGAGCATACAATCTATTGCCCCTTTCAATTTTGGAAAAAAATTTCTTTGCCGAACTTTCACCGACTCGAATGGACTTTAGAGGTTAGCGGACCGATCATTAACTTACCCTAAAGGGTTTAGCGAAGGACGTATACGTTTAAAGTGGAAATTCCACTTCCAACGATTTCGTAGTTGTCGATTTCGAAGCCGATCCACGAGTTCCTCTTATACTTGGAAGATCATTTTTGAGAACTAGTCGAACCTTAATCGATGTATACGACGGAAAGCTAATCTTAAGAGATGGAGATGAACAAATAATCCTTCATGTCGATGGAATTTCAAACCAACCTCAAAAGCATGCAAAAGAATCAATCAACATGATTGGTGACAACAATGGGGAGGAAAAGCAAGAAGTAAAGAATATTGAAAAGCCAACACGTCAATCTCGATTTACACCATGTTTGAAAATTTTCAAAGTTGTTACCAACAAAAGCATTATTCTTTCAAATAAATCACCTCAAATTTCTTCGATTTGTGCTATCACTTCCATCTTTCCATCCATTGAACCCAAGGACTCTTTCATAATGGGGGAAACACAACCCACCACTTATCGTGTTGAGGAAATTGTCCCAAACCCAAAAGAGTCCAAGGATACTTTCAAAGAAAATGATTCATCGTTTTGTGAGACTAGTGATTCTCTTCTTGAGGAGTTCGCCGATGAACTCGCTCTTCTTGCTCCATTTCCACCGAGAAATGAGGATTTTGATTTCAAAGCCGATCTTAGAGAACTTGAAATGTTGCTTAACCAAGATCCGACGACGAATTTTTCACCGGAGAGTACAATTGATCCTTAATTCCGAGAGGTTTTTACCGTCCGTATCGTCATTTAGCTTTGCTTACCCCCACCGGGAGACGACAATAACATAGGATTTGATTTGCCTCTTTTCGGTTCTAATGAAGATTTAATTGTAAATCGAGAAATTTCGAAAATTTGAATGACGATTTCAATCTTTGACTTTTCAAGTCTGACATTGACTTTTGACTTCTGGTCTTTATTGTCACATAAAAGACGATCCACCGCAGTAACCGTCATTTTTCCGGAACATTTTGAAAGGGATAATATGGTATCCCTAGTTGATTTTATCAAAAACGAGTAGCTGTAATCACGTGTTTTTTTCGTTATTCGGACTCTAAGTAATTGATGTTTAAACCGACATTCCTAACATCTTTTCAGTTTTGCCCGAGACCTGGAAACGAGCCGAAAAGGGCTAAATCACAACACCGCCAAAGTATTATACGGAAAAAATACAACGCGGCACACAAAAATAATTTAAATTTGTTTTAATTATCAGTATTTATTTAATATTAATTATTAAATTAATTTAGTCATCTTTTTTAATTAAAAGCGTTGGTTGATAAACGCGATATACTCGGCTTAAATCCATAGTTATTTCGGACGAGGCAAAACGGGTCCACAAAATGAATCAACGATATTTTATTAAATGTTATAAATATTTATGAAATATTATCAAGCGATATCATTTTTATCGGAAAATGATTTGGAGGACAAATGGCGCAAAGTTTCGTGCGTTGGTTCATCGTTAAGTCGCTCAAATGATGCCCCGGAACCAATATCTTATATAAATACACAACATTACACATATGGTCCCCTGTGGGTATATTTTCAATTTTAACCCTAAACTATTAAATACTTGCCACTTACTTTAAAAGTTTTAATATAAATAAAACTTTTTTTATATTTCATTTCATTTTATAAAATAAACCAACACACCAATTTATATTCTTCTTTACATTATATACATTATATCCATGGCAACCCACCCCCACTTCCGGCCACCCGCCGCTCCGGCCACCACCGGCCACCGCCGGAAAACTTTTTCGGCGAGTCTCCGGTCGAAACCTAAATTACTCCTCGTGACCGGATCTTCCCGATCCCTACTACCACTTTCCTTCAAGCGTCATTACCCCCCCCCCCCGGTGCCACAACCGCCGCCACCACCGCACACCATCATATGCCAACATTACATCATCATCACTTCCACAGTCATCCTCGCTACCATCACAATCGAACCTCCACGGGTTGCGATGTTTTGTGTTCGATTTAAAGAAGATCCACAAGGGTGTATGCGTCCGGTTTGTCTGTTAACACATAGGGTGTTTGTTTCGGGAAGTTTAAAACAGCCACAAAGGCCGTGATTGTTTTTGTCGGTAAAACACCACGAAGGTGGTTTGGTTCGCGTGGGCAGCCGCCACCATGGGGTGGGTCGGGGTGACAGCCACCGAAGAGGGAGTCGGGGTGGGTCTTGGTACATCAAGGGGTGCTTGTTTGTTCGTTCGGTGGCAGCCGCCACATAAAGGGGCGATCGGGTTGGCTGTTGACAGCCGGGGAGGGTGTCAGGTTTAGGATGCGTTTGGTGGGCTGCCGCCACTATAGGGTGCGTTGGGTGTGGTCATAGCCACAAGGGAGTGTTTGTTCCGGGTTATAAATAGTACGAAGGGTGCGTTGGGTTTGTTTATTTTATAGCAAGATCTGTGTAGTGTGCGATTTTATAAACAACCAGCTCGGGGGGTGCGTATTCGGGGGGTTTAACAACCACATGGGTGCGTTTGTTTCGGGTTGGCTACCACCACAGCCGGGTGTGGTTGGTTGGCTGCCACCACAGCCGGGTGTGTTTGGTTGGCTGCCACCACAGCCGGGTGTGGTTGGTTGGCTGCCACCACAGTCAGGGTCGTGTTTGGGTTGGTGTCCAAACACCAAAGGTGCAGTTGGTTTTGTTATAGCGTTTAGGGTGTGTTTGGTTGTGTTAGAAACACAAAAAGAGGGCGTTTGGTTTAATGGACAGCAGCTAGGGGTGTTTGTTTTTGGTTATTAACAAGATTAGGGTGCGTTTGGTTCGGTTATAAAAACCACGCAGCGGGTGCGTTTGGTTTGACATTAAGCACCAGCCGTTAGGGTGCGTTTGGGTTTAAACATAAAATGGATTAAGGGAGCGTTTGGCTGTGGAAATAGCCGGAGGGTGTGTCGGGTTGGGCTGTCAAACAGCCAAGGACAGCCGGGGGTTTGTTTTGTGGATAATCAGACCACAAAAAGGGTGTTCCTTACTTCTTTATTTGGTCTTTTTTATTTTTCCCCTTATTCTACCTTTTTTGTTTATTGCTTCCTTTGTTACTGTTTTCTCAGTGGCGTTTTGTTTTGCACCATAAATATATTAATTGTTTCATTTATTATCGATTTAAAGTATATGTGATGAAAATCTAATGAGACTTGCGACGTCTAAGTAAAATATGATATTAATATTTAAAACGGGATTGATATTAATGTATAAGCGATACTAGATATAGTTTAGACGAGATTTGAACTAAAAACGGACTTTGGCGCGTTTTGTAACGAATAATTAGTGCAGGTAAATGGAACATGGGATTCGGGATTACGGGATTTTTGAAAAAGATCGATATTTGGTTTACAAAATGTAATGAATTATATTTTTATTGGACGTTTAGTCATAAAGCGGGACTTGTAACTCCCAATAAAAAAACACGAAGAAATGGCAGTGAATTCGGAATATACACTTAATAGAAAATAAGTTATTTTTAATATATTAAATCTGACAGATCTATTAATTAAACGATTTGAGCACTTTCGAGTCCGTTTCAGCCTTTCGGCGAAACATGAAAGTTGTTCGTAATGACATTTTACTTTGCCGCGAGGATTGTCTGTTTTAAATTAAGACATAGCGCGCGTCAAAACTAAGGTCTCGGTTGATCTATTATTTCATTTCATTATATTTAAGCACACTGTTCGGTTCCTAATAAGGAAAGGTTAAAATAGAACTTTCGGTATCATATTCGACATAAGCTATGATTGGACCGGGGAAAATAGTATATATTCATAATATATACTAAGGGTTAAGGTTTAACGTGCGGCAAGTGGATTTTCATCACTGTATATATGTATGTAAATACATATTAAAATATGTATGATTTCGTCGTTACGATGTAGATCGTTGATCGTATATAATTCGTGGTTTTTATTAGAGCGACATAATTATAGGGTCCGTTGGACGAGATGTTGCAGATTCGGTTGTGAATTATGTGTGATTATTTGATCTGGCTTTGATCAAGTGAGTTTACAGCCCCATGTCTTACTGGTTTTACATATATTTTTGGGGTGAGAACATGCTTGTTTACAAATGCATTTACAGGATTGTTTACAAATTGGTTTACATACTTATTTGCATAGCTCGCTATGGGATACATTAATTGAATTCACTGTTGGTCGCGAATACATACTTACTTTTGCTATGGACACAAGTGTCTTGATTTACCTTTCCTGTTTATGTGTTGCCTAAGTTTTGCTTGCCAACCAACTTCTTTTATATGTGGGATGAGACGATATGCCACTTCTTTTATATGTGGGATGAGACGATATGCCACTTCTTTTATATGTGGGATGAGATGATATGCCACTGTCGTTATTAATTGTGGGATGAGATGATATGCCACTTTTATTATTACCTTCAGTTTCATGAGTAAAGAATATTGAAAAACCAACACGTCAATCTCGATTTACACCATGTTTGAAAATTTTCAAAGTTGTTACCAACAAAAGCATGATTCTTTTAAATAAATCACCTTAAATTTCTTCGATTTGTGCTATCACTTCCATCTTTCCATCCATTGAACCCAAGGACTCTTTCATAATGGGGGAAACATAACCCACCACTTATCGTATTGAGGAAATTGTCCCAAACCTAAAAAAGTCTAAGGATACTTTCAAAGAAAATGATTCATCATTTTGTGAGACTAGTGATTCTCTTCTTGAGGAGTTCGCTGATGAACTCGCTCTTCTCGCTCCATTTCCACCGAGAAATAAAGATTTTGATTTCAAAGCCGATCTTAGAGAACTTGAAATGTTGCTTAACCAAGATCCGACGACGAATTTTTCACCGGAGAGTACAATTGATCCTAATCCCAAGAAGTTTACTGTCAAATTATCTTTAGTTTGCTTACCTCCACCGGGAGACGACAATAACATAGGATTTGATTTGCCTCTTTTCGGTTCTAATGAAGATTTAATTCCTAAAGATGATGCTTCGATTTCTAAAGAGAATGTTCAAGAAAAAGTTTTTGAATCTATTCAAATCCTCTCTTTGAATTCGATAACGATTTTAACTCTAGTGACATCAATCCTCTTTTTAACGAGACATTAGAGGATATTGAGAACGATGTTTCTAATTTGTATGAATCAGTTTTACTTCATACTTTTTTTTCCGATAAGGATAAATGTTTTGATCTAGGAGGCGTTATTAATGAACCACAACATTTAAAGGATGAGTCCGACCATGATACTTTGATAACTTTTTCTTCCGAGAATGATCCTCTTCACCATAAGTGCACCCGTGCACTCACTACACTTCCTCTTAGAATTGTTAAGGAACACAAGGAATATCTTGATCGTATGATGTTGCTTTGTGAGATTTCATCTTCTTTACCACCAAATGTTTTTCATGCTAGTTCAAGTACGAATATCGAGTATCTCTCTCCATATCCTTTTAACATTACGGATAGTGACTCTCATACGGAGGAGATTGACTTATTTCTTCCTATGAATGACTTGATGCCACCGGGCAGGGAAGATGACAACTATGTCTCAGAAAGGGATGTCAATCTTCTTGAAGAATCACTTAATAATGATTCTCCTTCCCTTTCCGAAGAAGACTCGCCTAACTTTGATCATCATGATGATACGTCAATTCCTCGTCCTCCTCCGGAACCATTGGATGTTGAGATTTGTTTTAATTTTAAACATAAATCAAGTGTTTTCATAACCAAAGTGGTGAAGGGTATTTTTGAAATCCATGATTTTATGTTCAATATTTTACCCACCCTTACCACCCTTGATTCAAATTTGAACTTTACATTTTCTCATGATTCTCTTGGATCCGAAAACAAGATTTTCGATCCCGGGATTTTCATTAAGACTAATTGAGATTTTTCTCTCATTTGCTCTCCCTAAGGACAACTAAATTCAGGGATCAAGTCGAGCTTGCGACTCAGTGACCAAAAACAAGCCGCTTCGTGGGAGTTCACCCCATTTTCTTTCTATTTTCTATCTAATGTGTTGTGATGTGTGAAGAGGCTATCCTCTTCCGATTTCTCGTTGTTTGTTGCTTGTTGTGATTTTTGTAGGATCAACCCAACAATTTCTGAAGCCTCTCGTGTCCGGTGTTGTGTCCCGTTTCACTCGAGCTTCCTTTCCTTTGTATGAAATTAGTTTGGGGAGATCCGATATCCTTTCATCTTATCGATTCACGTTTATCTTTGCATAATTCATAAACGGCTTAGATTTACATAGAGACCCGCCTTTAAACATGCTAGACTTGAATCGTTAGTAAATGAAGACTTGTGCTAATCTCAAGTAGATTTTAGATATGCCGAGTTGGATTTTATATGGCTGAGTTTTCGCGAGTCTCTTTCTTAGAGATTTTAAATTGCGAAGAACGAGAAATGATAGTGTTATTTATAAGTCACGACATTAAACGTAGAGTAGTTGGTTCTCTTTCAAGCTTATAAGTGTTAATTACGGATTTTTCTCCCATTAGCTTGTTTCACCTTTATATATAAATGTTTAATAAATAGAGTTGTGCGGTTTTTTGGTTAATAATTAGTTAATAGAAGTTTTCTTTAGTTCCTTTGTGATTAGGATGAGTACACATCAGGAATACTTAATTTGGCATACTATATGTATCACATTAATAAATATTTTGCTTATTCCTTAAAGAGCCTTAGGGTATATGGGATAAGTAGAATTCAATAATAATCCGAGACTGATAAAAGTTTGTTGTATCTTGCCGGCTCACAACCGATGTTACAGCCTTCTAAAAGGTCGAGGAAGTTACCAAAGTCGAAATATGTTTGCTACATCTTGTCGGAGGCGTGGCCGATGTTGTAGCCTTCTAAAGGACTGAGGTATAATAATGTTGCTTAATTTTTGTCTTATTTTGTGCCTTAAAGAGCCTAAGGGTATATGGTGCAAATGAGATTGGTCCATTCATGTCTTAAAGAGCCTTAGGGTATATGACATGAATGGTGCCTTGCTTAAGTAGCCTAATAAAAGCCAAATTTTGGTTGCCTCGATGTGGACTTTAATCTTGATGACATTTGATCTTTTGAAAAGGGCTAGGAGAATTATATGCGTTCTTTTACCGTACGCTTTATTTTTGGAATTAATAAGTATCGAAACAAAAGTCTTAAAGAGCCTTCGGGTATATGAACTTAAGTAAAAACTTGAGATACAAAGTAGGAATATTGTGGGAGGAAAAAGTAAGTACACATTTAGTATTTATTGAGTAGTGTTAGTGTCATGCCTTGTAATTAAACGATGATCTTATTTTAAGCTAGCATGGAAAAGTGATAAATCGAGGATGATGAAGTTATCTTTTAGACACTTAATTGTGCTTCTTGTTCTATGATCCTTAAAGTTACCCGTGAGGTAATGAAAATAATACATTATGAAAACACAAATAAGTTGTAGTTAGGTAGGTAGTTATCAAGAAAATCATAAAAAGAGAAAACTCTTTGAAAATAGGAATCGGGTGTTTATAACTTGGATCACTTAACTCTCTCAACAAAGATATTTGCTACTTTTCAAGATTTAGTTTGGAAGTTTCGAGGTATTTGGTATAAGGCAGTGATATGCGTGAGGACCACAGTCGTTAGTTTGAGGAATTTTGATAAGTGTAAAATGCACATATCCGTTTGTACCTAAAATAACCCAAAAAATTTTAACCCAAACAGGACCAAAATGTAAAAATTCTGTATTTGTGTTTTGTATGTGCAGGTACGGATATATCAGAAATCATAAGAAAACAGTCAAAAACGGGCAAGCTCGGACATGAGAATCAGAAGAGTACAAAAAGAAGCCAAAGAATCAAAGCCGAAGCCAGAAAAGTCAAGCCTCAGTCAAATCCAGTCAAAATGGTCAACAAAAGTCAACAAGACCCAAAATATTCCATTTAAGCCCCTCAACTTTCAGAAAAATCCATAAATGGTCCCTAAGCCTAATTGGGCCTTACCCGGATCCTTAAGCCCAAAACCCTAGCCCATTCACCTTTTTATAAACCACAAGGGCCAGTTTTGCAATTTCCAAAACCTCATTTTATAACTAGAAAGAGAGAAAAGGAAGAGAGGGGCTAGAAGTGTCACAATCTCAAAGTCCAACTGATTTTTACCCAAGCAGTTAAAAAAGGGCGCGAATGAACAATTACTGTTCATTCGTCTTCCCCAATTCACCCTCCATTTACATCAAGGGGCAAATAGAAATTGAAGGTTACAAAGGACAATTCGGGTGACAAGGACTGACATGGCAGAGAATTACATCACCAAAACCCTCCCATTGGCCAATCCCCATCAAAGAAGCTCACGTGGATTTTGAGGAAGCACAAGTGAAGGATAGATTTTACACTAGATCCTCACACAAAAGAAGCACAAGCTGTCACAATCAAAGAATGACAGCTTGGCAATCCTCTAGTGTCCACAAATGATCAAACGGCTCAAAATCATGATCTAATGATTTATTGAATGAATGGTGATGATTGAAGGATTGGAGAGCAAGGCAAGAGAGACTAGAAGCTTCACCTGCAACATATAAATAGAGCCTCACTCTTCACACACACACACACGTAGCCTTAGAATTTAGTTTAGCTTAATTTTCAATTCCTAGCTTAATTTTGTTTTAAATCTTGTAACTTTCCTTTTAAGTATTGTAAGCAAACATTTTATTAATTCGTTTTTTTAATCTCTTATATCTCTTTAATGTATAAGCGCTCATTTTTTCTTATTTGATATTACGCTAAAGCTCATAAGCCCCTCATAAGCTCAAAAATCAGCGTTAATAAGTCTATAAGCTTATTATGGAGCTCAACTCACCTTAATCATACTTTAAACCTGTAAAATTAGCTTAAAATTTCTATTTACTTTGGATTTGTGAGCTTATGGAAGGGGGATCTAAAATGGAAGGATCCTCATGGACTAATACCCTAGCTTATTAATAAGCTAGGGAGCTTGTAGCTGCTCTTGTGGTACCTCTTGTTTAGCTAGAGGATAAAGTAAGTCTCACCTTTAAATTTCTTGTTCATTTTCCATTCTAGCTAAATTTTCACTTATATGTTTGCTTATTGCTTTTCTGCTTATTCAGTTGCTTAATAGTGCTTAATTACCTTTTATCTAGCTTAATAATTATGATTGTTTATCTGTTTTTGACTTTCTTAGTTTAGATCATAGTCTTTCATATAATTGTCTTAAAAAACCTTAAAAAACCAAAAATAGTAGAAAATAAGTTTAAATCCTAGATTATTGCTTAATCAGTTGTTAATTCATGTTATTTAGGGTTGTTATAAGCTAAAAATCATCTGGTATTAGGCTCTTGATAAATAGATTTCATTTTATGAAGTTTTTTAAATCTGTCAATGAGTTAAAGGAGTGTTTGGTTTAAGCTAATTTGACTATCTAAAGTCAAAAGTTTTGTGCAAACCTTTTTGAGACAGCTTTGATTGCAGTTAAAAACAATAGGAAATGAGTTTTCATAAGTTAGTTTTGGAAATTTAGAGAGTTTGAGCTTATTTTAAGTGTGCCAGCACCAGGGGAATTTCTCTTTGAATTTCACTTGTGCAAACTTTGATCTAAGCTCTAAAAGGCTTAGATCTTGCTTGCAATTTATTTGAGCACTCAACTTGAGTGTGTTTAAGTGCAGGTTTACCCTTAGGTAACCTGCACTACTTGGTTTGCACTTGTGCAAAGTGCATCAGTACTAACAAACAGTTAGTACTGCTGTCACTTTTAGCTTAATTTTTAGCTAGGTTATCATAGGTTTTAGGCTTAAAAATTCAAGTAGGATAAAGTCTAGGTATAGCTTATTATAGATTAAGTCTTAATTTGCATTTTCTAGCTTATTTACCTAGCTTAATTTAGCTGACAAAGTCACAAAAATTCAAAAAGCCAAAAATAACAGGTCTAAGATTTAGGATTTAAAGTTTTGATTTCTAGCTTATATTTAAGTTTTTTATGATTTAGTTATCTAGTTTAAATCTAGGTAAAGTAGTTTACAAGAGCTTAAGTTCTAAATTGCCTTATTAAGCTTTTTAGCTTAATAAGATTTTGAGCACTTTGGCTTATTTCCTGAGTATGCTACTTTCATCTTCATTTTCAGTTGTTCTCTAGTGTTTTAAGTCCAAATTTCTTTTCATAAATAGATTAAGCACATCACTAGCTTTCCAAAACTTCTTTTGGTTTTAAAATTGAGCTTAATTTGAGCTTAATATAGCTGTTTAAGTGAGAATAAGCCCAAACACCTTGTTTCTGTGACAGCTTATTGATAAGCTGTTTTTGAGCTTAATAGTTAGTTTTAGCTTATGTTCCTTTATTAAAGTAGCTTATTTTTGTGTTTTCTATAAGTCCTAGTATTTAGTTTTTCATAAAAGTAAAAAAATAAAAAAAGTGCAAAAAGTGGGGGTTTGCCTGCCTCGAACCCACGACCTCTCACTTATAGTCCCAACGTGTTAACCAGTTTGCTTCAATAGCTCATCCATCCATATCACACACAATATAATACTAGTACACGTTTTCATTTTCCTTTTCACTTATAAGCCGTAGCTTATTAAGCTCTTTTCTCAGCTTATTTAATAAGCTGAGTTCTGTTTTTTATTTTTCTATTAATCTTTGTTACGTTTTAGATTTTTCCTGAATTTTTCATAATTTTTCATCAATTATTTTATTTTTAGTAATTTTTCGAAAGTTAAAATCTTAAAAAATCAATAAAAAATAAAAAAAGTTTCAGAAAAATACAAAAAAATAGTTTTTAGTTTTATAAAAAATAGCTTTAGGTTTACATTCAGTTAAATCATTTTCACCACTTTTAGATTTTAATTTTCATTTTTAAGCTTTTATTTTTAATTTTAAAAATAGGATTTTAATTTTAAAAATAGTTTTCTGAGTTTTTATGTTATTTTAGACTTTTATAAGTTTAAAAATACCCCCACCCCCCCCCAAATATTTCCAATTTTTAGACTTAATTTGCTATTTTTAAGATTTAATTAGATTAAATTTAGTTTTTAAATCATATAAATCCTCAAATAAGCCAAAAAATGTTTTTCTTTTTCCTAAAATTTTCTTTTGTCTTATCTTAGGTTTAGAAATTTAATTTGCAATTTTAGGGATTAATTTTAGTCTACTTGCCAAATTGTCGCGTTTTATTTGTTTCCCGTATTTGTTTAATTGTTTAATTGCTCAAATATACTTGTTGTTTTAGATTATCAAATCATCCCATTTTTTTTTTTTGCTTATTTAAATCAGAATCCAGCTAAACGAGGTTCAATTTCACTAGTTGCGTTGGAAAATGACCCGGGTGATCATACTTACCCGGTTAAATATATGTATTTGTCTATGTTCTTAAATATGCGACCTATCATTCAACTGGGTCTAATGATACCGACAAAGTTAGCTAGATACTGGGATGGCTCTCCATATTGCAATTTATATATCTAGAATCATAGGATCACAAATATTGACCTATCTTTACCATTGGTTTTGGGAATAAGTTGGACAAGCAGGTGACCTAGGATCAACAAATAACGTTCTGATTCCTATGGTAAAGACTCGAATAGTGGACTACTATAATATAAAGAGCTGTTAAGAAGTAACTGAGTAAAGTCCCGAGTGGGATAGGATTTAATAATATCACCATTATTAATCTCCTAAGACAGATTATAATCAGCAAATAAAATACTTTATGCGGATACGTTTAATTGTGGCAGAATTCTACGTGTCTAGGTTTCAAGAAAAAGTACCGTCTGAATCTAGGAAAGATATAACCCTCGAAATAAGTCACTCATTGCACTAAATAAACAAACCAACGTTGTATTTTATTAATCATGGTTAATACAGTTTCCTTATAATTGGCTTGACCGCTCTTCTATCTTTTGATTATTGTCTTGCGTGTGTTTTGGTAGCGGAAGTAGATCTAAGTCACCACCAAACCTGTGCCAGTCTCTCAGACTGAAAACTTATCTTATCTGTTAGAATTAGGTTTAGTATAGGTTTAACATAGATTAGATAGATTAAAGCTAACATAGACAACTAAAATACGGATAGACTTTGAAATTACGTTCTCGCTCTTAGTGATCGACACCCTACTTAAAAACATAGCTACAACTGATCGGGTACACTGCCCGTTAGTGTTGTTTTTAGGTATAGTCGGCAAAATATAAATGTAAAACTTGATAATAAATAATACCTAAATTGCAACGACACATATCAGTTGTTAAAAACTATTTTCTTTACTCTTTAATAGCCTTGGAAAACAAGTTTGGATGTAAAAAAAATTAATGGAAAGAGGAACGAGTTCGTCTACTAGCCGCTTCTCTTGGAGCTTCAACGACTCCAAGTTATTCTCCAGAACCTTCAACACCTCTAAGTGATTCACCAGGACCATCTAAAATGCAGAGTGCTCAAACTGCAAGCTCTTGACTGGAAAGATAAAGGTACTCGAGGCAACAATAAAAAAGTATATGCATCTGGAACGAGACACACTTAATTCAACTACAGTACTTCACGATGTTTATAATGACATGGGAAAACTTGGTTTGGATTGGTTTGTCATTTAGCCATATCAACTTAGCAGTTGGAATGTAATTCGTATGCTTCAATGTTTAAACTTTTACCGATTTCTAATGTAATTCGTATGCTTTGTTGTTTAAACTTTTAACGATTTTTAACGTAATTCGTATGCTTTAATGTTTGAATGTTTATCGATTTGTAATGTAATTCGTATGTTTTACTTCTTTGTTAGTTTAAGTCTACACAACGTGGTTTCAAAAGCGTAACAAACCTTAATAGCAGTTTCAAAAGTTTGGAAATGACTAGTGGTTTTGTGGTTTAACACCATGATATAGTCACGGGAAAACAAAATGCCATGTCACACCCACTGTCATTACCGTTAATCACACCAGTAAATCGCGGTCAAACTTGGTCAAACTTTTCCTCGAGGACATGTCATAGAGGAAACCTTGGCGGGAAACACCCCGTCAAAAATTTTGACACCCTATTTGGGCCACATTTTGGTCAAACATGGTCAAACGTTTCCCCGGTGACATGTCGTCGGAGAAAGTATGTGCCACGTCACCCCCCCAATCGTTACCACTAATCACATTAACTAATCACGGTCAACTATGGTTAAATGTTTTCCCGATGACATGTCATCGGGGAAAATGAGGCGGGAAAAGTTACCGCTGATATTAAAGAGACCAAATTTGGTCAAACTTTTCCCAAACTTTCTCTAGCGATATGTCCTCGGAGAAACTTTGGGTCAAATTTGACCAAAAATCTACCGAAACATGTGCCACGTTGGACGACATTTTGTCGTTTAGCGAGATTTTCTCGATGACAACTATCACCGGGGAAAAGTTCGTCGCCCGTCGTTGTTTTTCTTGTAGTGTCTGGATTGATTTTTCTTTTGAATTTTATTCTTAAGTCTAGGGCTTTAGTTATTTTGGTAGATATCCTATGACTAGATCATATAGACTTTGATTATTATCTAGAGTGTATATCAAACTAAGAATAAAAAATGAAAGACAAGTTAAACATGCATGCACTAGACCAAGTTCCTAAAAGGGTGCCTTGTGGTCTCCTTGTGGTGGCCGCCCTTCTTAGAACCCTAGGAAGGATTCCTAGTTGATTTGTCTCTTGTCGGGTTATTTATCGTTCTTTGTTTGTGATCAAAACGTGACCCGAAAGTCATCGAAGTTAAACATATATTCTAAATACGTTTAAATGTCTTAAAAATGTTAATAAGAATTGATTTAAAGTTATCGTGCTTCTTTTTAGTATCGGACTAGATTCAACTTTCGAGTAGTTTTCCGTTTTCGTTAGTTTTGCAAACGTAACCCGTAAATTTTCATTTTAAGCAAACTTTATCAAGAAATACGAAATAACTTAATAAAATAAGTTTATTAGAAAGACTCAAGACATTTAGACATAATTTAACTTATTGCCGTTCCAGTACGCGTTGATGACGTTTTTCACTGTGCGCGGGAAGATTTCTCGGTAAGTGATTAAATGAGATCGTAGACGTTTAGGAAATCAAAATTTGAATCAAAAGTGATTCATCAAAATAGAAATTTGTCATTCGACTGTCAGTTAAACCGTAACCGTTTGTCGAAATAGAAGTCAACAAAAGTCAACTTATGAGTTTTGCTATAGAAATTTGATGAAATAGTAGTATGTAGATATATAGTCATAGTATTTTAGGATACTATGACCTAGGAAAAAACCGGTTATCACAATTATCTCTTAAGAAAATAGGATCTCCCATCAAGTTACAATATCCTATAGAGTTTCATTATAGAAACTAAATATTATTTAATTACTCTTAATATTACTCATATAAATCAACAATATATAATGTACAAATATACTAATGCATTAAATAGGTTAGGACATAATTATAGAGAAATATCCAATATCGAAATAGGATATTCGTAAACATTCTCCCACTTGTCTGTATATCTATTTATGCTTTGTACTAGTTAATATTGGCCAAGTTGTTGATTTAATAAGTTCATCATGATCAAGTAAAATTGCTAATGCAAAACAGCATAATCACTTGTATCACAGTTAATGCAGGACCCCTACCGATTATACAACTAGCTTCTCTAAATGAAGAATGATTATCATAAGCCATAATGAATATGAATAGAAAAAGAAACATGATGGTAATAAAATAACATTCACATGATCCACTATAAGTTGTTTGCTCATAAGATCTCGTAATGTGCACGATAATGAGAATAGCAAACCTTTAACATAATGTGAAAAAGATAAGTAGGATCCTTGATTGTAAGGTTATCAAATAATCTCATACCGATAATTATACTCGAATAAGAAGTTGGGTGATAAACCTATCATAAGTAACATAATACATTAAGTCAGTGTACAAATATACTTGATGACAATGTTCTTCAACCTTCTCTCAACCTTTAACATACTTGGTGTTGAGATATAAAATACTGACATTTGTATTATTAAGAAAGTTATCAATAACACCTTAAAAATGATATAGTCGAAACATGAAAATGCATCGTGAGAAAAATATAATAGTCCTTAAACAATAAACAAAGTAGAATGTAAGTAACCAAGTAAGTTATGGTTATTCTTCTTTGAAATGATTAACGCAAGTCTTAATTTGGAACTTATCTTATGACACCACATAATTGACTTTAAAAATATATACAATTGATGGGGAGTAAAAAATTATTTATCAAGAAGTTTAAAAATTAGTATGTGTTTAGAACGGTAATAATGTTCTTTGTAGACCCATAGTACACATTATGATGTCTATGATGTTATTGTTAATACAAATAATGTCTAAAAACGTTATTTATATTTTTCGACCTCTCAACATTTTGATAATAACAAAATGTAAAAAGGTTTACGATAAAACTAAACGTTTACAAATTATTAATCGTAAAATTCCATTTTTAAGATTAGTAATCACTTAATGTATGAACAAACAAATCATTAAGCATGATTAGTGATCAAGAAAATATTTTTCTCTTATCCATCACATTTTTACAAAAGAATTTCACAAAATTAATTATACAAAATATTTTCTAATAAAAAGAAAAGTTTTATTAAAAACTTAAAATTTGAAATTCAAATTTTCCCCCCAAAATAGAAGGTTACATACAAGATACAACATTCCTCACAAAAAGACAAAAAAGGGAGAGTAGTCTACTGGGCGGCCCTCTTATGGGCCTGGCGGCCCCCAGATATATCTGGGACTGTCAGGACCGCTCCCAGTGACCATTGGATTTTCTTGCCTATAAATACTGCTCCATTCTTTGCAGAAAATTAGACCTCTTTGCATAAAATTTTCAGATAATTTTATCTCTCTAAAAATCTTCTTACTCTCTCTAAATCTCTTGATCACTAACATTCTTAGATCTTGTTTCAAGTGATCTAATCTCTTCTTCTCATCTCTTCCCTCTCATTCAAGTGCAAGAGAAGAACATTCATACTTGCCAAGAAACGAATTGTTATTTAGTGATCTCTCCTCTTTTCTTCTAAGTATCGAATTTCTATTGTAATTATCTTGTGTATTTGTGTGATTCCGATAGTGTGTAAATTCGATAGTGTAGATCTTGTGATTGTGTAGTGATTGCGAAATGGTAGATTGGTTCTAGCTAAGATTAAGACTCGACATTTAGCTTAGTGTCGGAAAATAACTTAAGCGACGTGTAAACGGTTTTCTCCGCCTAAAGACAGCTTGTTGACATAGTGAAATCTCGAGTAGGATACTCGGAGATTGGAGTAGGGTGAATAGGTGTGCTTCGTATCCGAACCACTATAAAATCTTAGAGTCTTGGTTTGATTATTCCTTTCCTTATCTCTTTATATTATTGTCATTGTTATTTAGCTTTAGTTTAGATTTTTATATTGTTTGTTCATATTATGAATTGGTTAAACATACAACTCGAATCTAAATATTTTGAAAGTAAACTTTTAAAACGCTAAAGAACTTGTAAACTATTCAACCCCCCTTCTAGTTTCCCCAACCTCACCACCTCATAAAGAGGTGGCATGCATATAGCAAACCCCAAGACCACTTCGTCTTGAATTAGCATACAAGGTCTTATAGTAAGACATGTGTCTTAGATATTTCTTTATGATATATCCATGGCTTATTCCACTTCACTTATCCTTTACCAAAAATCACCAAATACCTCTCTTTTCCCTACCTTATTTCAACAACAACAACACACCATCAAGGGTATTTCAAGCTTGGATTAAAGGGTTAATAAGCTAGGGTTGGTGTTAGAAGTTAGGGTTTGTTTGCTAAACAAGGGTTTAGATCATATTGTTAATCATATTACATCACATTAAGGTTATCTAAAAACCTTAATCTCTTTACTTTCATGATTTTATGCATATATGATGTTTATATAGTTAATCACCATCTAAGGAACTTATTTACATGTAAAATAGAATTTTTACTTATGATCATGGTATAATATACTTTGTCATGTGCTATATTGTTGTTAAGAACATGTGAGAATGGATGTATAAGTAATGTACAAGTATGATTTATGTATAAGAAAGTGTATATAAACAAGTTACCTAAAAAGTATACTTATGGAAGTTATGAACAAATAAGTATGTAGACTTATGGATCTTGTGATTCTTGAACAATAATTGGACAAATTAAGGACTAAGGACCCTAAGTATGTAGGACATGTGAAGTTAAGTGTGGTAATGGACTTGTAACAAAGTGGCTAAGCTAAAAACCTAGAAAAATCAAGTTTAAACATGTTTTTAATAAAAACCCCAAAGGGTCTGATCAAATTCGAATTTTAACATATTGATTTTATTATTTTATAGAATACTACATGTTACAAGGGTCGTAGGCATATAAAGAACTCGAAAAACAGATTTATAACGAAGGAGATACGGCATTTACAAGTTACACGATAATAAACGCGTTTATAAAAGAAATTTTATAAAAAAATTTAAGTTTCACTTCTGATATATAAAAATGGTTATTTTTCTCAGATAATACATATTTTTAAGATTCCAAAATATTAAGAATCGTAATTTTTAGATCAATAACGAAGGAGTTATGAATTTCGCAAGTTTACGATAATAAATACTTTTATAAAAATAATTTTATAAAAGTTATTGTTCATATCAGAGATACTTATTTTGAAAACATCATTAATTAGATAGAACTTTTAATTATGAAGACGTGCTCAAATGAATCACTAAAAACAGAGTTAAAATGAATAAAATACGACGTTTACGAGTTTACGATAACTAAGTTTATAAAAATATATTTATAAAAGTCTATGAACAGTAAAAACTATTGTTCATCAGAGGACTCAAAATATGAAAATGTAATATTTTGATACACCGTCTTAATACGAGAACGTGGACGTAAAGAACATACAAAACGGGCTTAAAACGCGAAAGTTACACCATTTTTACTAAAGAGATGTTTATAAACTTTTTACTTTATAAACATGATTTCACAAATGCGGTTAAGTGGTGATGTAGCTATATAGAATTATATATGACATTAGTTAATCAAAGTGCTTAGTACTTATACGACCTATAATTAATTAGGTTGCATTCGGCGTTTATCTGACGCATTTTCTGTGATATAATCTGATATTCATTACTCAAGGTGAGTTCATAGCCCCACGTTTTACATTTATAATGATTTACAAGTTTTGGGGTGAGAAACATATGCATGTTTTACAATTGGACGCAAGTGGACATTTTACATTACGATTACGTGTTTGCCTAAGTAGCGATAACCCTCTGAGCCCATTATCATGAACTGTCAATTACTTGTTGTGAGCGCGAATGTTATAAATAGATTTATTTGGGATTGACATCCCCGTTCGAGTGAGTCATGCTCACTGTGCCGGTTTGCCGAACAACGAACGTATACCATGTCGGACATAGGATGTTGCGGGTTAAAACATCATCACGGGCAATGTTGGCAATTTATATTGCAATTCATACATGTCGAGCTTCAGTGTCATGAGCTTAGGAAAACATAATCATATTTTATGATGTTTGCATCTGTTGCATTATCATGGGGAAATCTTACGGTCCTACATTATACATTTTACAAACCTATGAATTCACCAATATTATTATTGACGTTTTAAGCAATGTTTTCTCAGGAGATCAGTAAGGTACAAGACAAGGGATACATTGGTGGTCGTTATTTTGGAAGTCATGCATTAAAGATTTGGTTGCATTACATTTTGGGAAACATTTATTATGGACTAGAATCTTTGTAATTTGTATTTTGAGCAAGTGAAGCTACGGGCTTTTGTAACAAACACTTTACTAAATCCAATGTATCAGTTTTAAACGACTTTTTGGTCGTTCTTATATATATCTTGTGTTATTGATCTATGAAGTGCCACCCCTAGACACATATTCCGCTGCGACCCAATTTGGGGGTGTTACAGACCTAGTTCTCTGTAACCTTTGACTCTTGATACCAATATTTAACACCCCTATTTTTCATAACGCAACAGAATCACAATGGGTGTCAATTCATAGCACAATCCACCAAGATATAGAAAACGACTCAAAAGAGATGTTATTAAAATTCATGTTCCATCATAAGAAAATCAGAGTAATTTGCGTTTTGTCCTAAAAGGATCGTTACCAAATACATCACCACACTTTAACAAGTAATTGTTTTAAAGTTAAAGACATTCTTTTTTGCGAAAACATGGTACACATGACCACTTTCTCCAAAAGACCGCGCGCACAAGACCTCCATACCGTCGTTTCCTTCACTCTTGATTTCCTGAGATAAAACATGCTTAAAACGTCAACAAAATTGTTGAGTGAATCTACAGAGTTTATAATCTTTGAGTATAAAACTTAGAACACAAGTACAGCTTCTCAAGGGAAAATTGCAACACATGCAACATATCATCTCAAATTTTCTCGCATTAAGCTCATGACACCGAAAATTAACACTACATATTTATATATGTCTATAATTGCCCCTCTTTTAGGTATTATTGCCTCATACCTACATTAACTCAATACATATCGTCCGTTGATCTGGTGTTCTCAATATGGATTCATACCCCGAACGGGGTTGTCAAGCCTAATAGATCTATTAAGTGCATTAGCGTTTACCATGAAAGGTAATTAACGGTTCATGAAATTAGGGACTTTGGCAAAAGCTACTCATGCGGAAACTATCTCTTATTCGGGTCCAGCATACCATAAAATCACTTGTGTTCAATTTTCAAAACAAGCATGTATCCCCCTCGCGGGTTATCATAAAATATTCAAAGATTTAAAAAGCAATGTGTTAGCCGTGTTTTAATAAAGTGATGGTCATTATCAATCCCGAGCCTTATATAGAAAAACATAGTTTACGAGAATTCATTTAAGCTAATTGGGCCTAGTTGTCGGGCTTAAAGCCTATGAGTAATAGGTCCGGCCCAAAGAAAAAGCCCAACGACCCAAGTAGGGTTAAAACACTCTTTGTACTATAAATACCCTTCACCACACAAGGTGAAGGGTGTTGCTTCTCATTTTTTTCATATTGCAAGTAACCATTTTTTTCTCTTTTATTTCTCTCTCTAAGATTTTTTCTTATCTTATTTTGTGTTTATGGTGATGAAATGATATCATGTAACGTGTGGTATCAAGAGCCATGGAGTGATTTATGATCATTGTTCTCGTTCTTCTTTTTTGTTTTCATTTGGTTCGAACTTTACACAAAGTGGGTTTCACTTTTGTGTGTTCAAACACCATAATGCTTGCAACTTTCTTGTTATTTGATCATTGTAGAGGCTAGTTGTACAAGTAAATCCTTTGAAAAATATTAAAAGCTTGATCTTTTTAAGGTCTTTGGTTAGAAAAGAGGGTTTTTGTACTTGAATCTTGATTTCAATTTTTTTTTCGTAAAAACGTTAAAGTTTGGATTTTTAAGGTTCTCCTAGTCTTAGATAAGTAAGAAGTACAAGAAATTTTGGGTAAAAACGGTTAAAAGTAAGTCTTTTTGTGTTTTGAAAAATTTGAGTTTCGTCTAGTGGAAGGTGAATTAGCAATCTGCAGTGGAAGGTGATTTAACAATTCCTTTGGAAGGCGATTTAACATTCCTTTGGAAGACGATTTAACAATAGTCCTTTGGAAGGCGATTTAGCAATTCCTTTGAAAGGCGATTTAACAATAGTCCTTTGGAAGGCGATTTAACAATTCCTTTGGAAGGCGAGTTAACAAGTCCTTTGGAAGGTGATTTAACAATAGTTATTTGGAAGGCGATTTAACAATTCCTTTGGAAGGCGATTTAACAATAGTCCTTTGGAAGGCGATTTAACAATTCCTTTGAAAAGCAATTTAACAATAGTCCTTTGGAAGGCGATTTAACAATTCCTTTAGAAGGCGATTTAACAAGTCCTTTGGAAGGCGATTTAACAATAGTCATTTGGAAGGCGATTTAACAATAGTCCTTTGGAAGGCGATTTAACATTAGTCCTTTAGAAGGTGATTTAGCAATTCCTTTGGAAGGCGATTTAACAATAGTCCTTTGGAAGGCGATTTAACAACCTTCCAAGCAAAGGCAATTTATCAAGTTGTCCAAGCTAAGGCGAATAAACTTTAATTACAACAACGATTTCAACATCAATTAATTATTATTTCACGGTTTCTTCTTGATTTAGTAAAATCCCAAGAAAGTTTCATTTCTTTTCTCGGTTTAATCATATAATTGTAAATCCTGTGAAATTTGAACTCCATAATCATAATCACAAATCACTAAAACGATCCTTGCATATCATTTCAAATCATTTTTGCAACGTCGACTCACCAAGACATCAATTCTATTAGAG
>BQNB010064761.1:0-35188 GCA_026074375.1 Tanacetum coccineum | reverse complement strand
TACCTTCCAGTCGCAGAAACTTAAAAGCTTAAACATTCCTAACCATTGATTTTGAGAAGGAAACCATGAAATACAAAAACTAAGGAATCATAAAAGCGGGGTATGGATTCGAATGGACTAAACGACTAATTTCTATTCGTATCTAACAGTAGGCATACGAATCACTGTTTAGTAACGACTATTGTTTATTTGTATGTAAATATTTGCAGAGTCTGAATTTGACTAAACGACTAGAGTGAACATTACCAACCACTTATAATTTCTTGGGCTATTCTATAGTCTGAATTTAACTAAATGACTAATGTTTATTCGTCTGTAAATATTTGCAGGCATGTGGGTTTGATGATTTTGATAGGCAAGCTGTGAATATTTATCGCATCACGTGTTCATTTGCGCAAGCTGTGAATATTGATGTCATATGTTGATTTTCGTTTTTTTGTTACAAAGTTAGTAATGGGATTTAGTTATTGGTCTGTATTTTCGACTTCTGAGTGGAGTGCGGATGTTCTACAGGTGACATTTCCCACCTATATCAATGGTATGGGTACTTCTGGCGCGTTTGTCTACAGTGATTGTATACCTAATGCCTGTATCGGAGGTAAGTTAATTTGTGTATGTTTCTGTTATGTGTTACGTACTTATCGGTTTTTGTATGCTTTGTTGGGTAAAGGTATCCTTATTAGCTTTTGCGTATCAACTTTGTCTATTAGGTATTGAGAACAACTTACTAACTGACGGTTGCACTACACACAACAACAATTCAGTGGCAAATTTGGGTTCTAAAGGCAAGTATGAACAATGCCATTATAAGTAGTATGTTCGTTTGCCATTTTCAATGAATGCTTTGTTACTGCAATGCGAGGTGCATCTTTATTATTTCATCCTCAATTATATGCTTTCATTTCCCCATCTATTTTTTTGATGTACATATGTATACTCCATTTTCTATAAACAAATATTGCATGATCCAGTTAACTAATCAAATTTGACATTTTTTAACTTGGCTAGATCATGGAGGAAGTATTGTCAAGTGGAACACAAAATCATGGAAGCGGATAAGCTACAACCACATTATTCAAGACCTGATATTCGCCTTTGTTTTTCAAATGATGGGAAGTTTTTGGCCATGTAAGTCTCAATTTGCTTTCCATAATTAATTTCAGAGAGCTTAATTCTATTGCGTTTTTGGTAGGTGGTTGTTTAGACATTTTCCTACAAACGATCCACATTTATGAAGATAGATTGTATGTTTGACACTTTAGACACTAATAACTTATAGAAAAATAAATCGTGTTGACTTTTTTAGACACTAATAACTTTTTTGAAGAATGGAAATTTATAAGGATGAAAGGGGGAGTTGGTGGAATGGGGGAGTTGAGGGATTATGATGGAACCAATGTTTAGCTGCTTAGAATTATCTTTATTTTGAATATCCTACATCATTAGGTATGGACTGAGATGTTTAAAATGTTCTGGTATGTTGATTAGTTCATGCTTCAAAAGCTTATCGCTAAGGAACTTGGAAGATCAGTGCTTATGGCCTTCATCCCATTACATTTTGGGAACTTAAGGAAGTTGTCTGTTAAAAAATTTACTTAATTGAATTAAACACATGAGGATGGTGTTTGTTATTAAATAAATAATTTGAGGTATCTGACATGTTATCAGAACAGATTTATTTTGACCATTTTTTTAGGAATGACGCAAGCATTGAAAGCATTGATTTGATTTAGAGGAGTACTAAAGCTTCGGGATATGAAAAACATCATGAAGGATTATAGATTCATTTATTACAAATTCGGCTTCTAATATGTTACTGGATGCATGTATTTCCATGTAAATGGTTACTCTTACAATTTTGTAATACGATGCGCCAACATGTCAGCCCCCGCCGCAACGCGCGCGTCATTTTCCAACTCGTTGGTTCCTAAAGAGCCTATTAAGTGAGGAAAAAAATCTATTGGCTCATTTCAGTCTTTGGCCTTTTTTTATGCTCATCAGTTTGTCTTTCGTAAGGAACACTTTCATCCCTACCGATATTTGTGTTTCTAAAATTGGGTTTGTAATCACCATCAACAATAATATGCCGATCAATATCCTTAGACTTCACATCTATACTACTTTATAAAGCATTTAGCCCATCTATTTTTAAAAGTCTTAAAAAATTAAGTAAAAAAGATTACTAATTATAGAATCTAAAAAAAGTTATTACATCAATATAAATGTTTTAAAATTTGTAACTTTGTAACACTCATATCCATTTAAAATGTAACGGCCCATTTAAATGTCTTTAGAGAAATTCAATATTGTAACAATCCATTAAAGTATATTTATTTGTAACAGCCCATTACACATCTTAATTAACATGTTTATTCATAACAGCCCATAACACCGGATATAAAACCCTCCAAACAAACAAACAATTTCATATCATTTTCGTCTTTCTCTCTCAAAACCTAAAATACACACACTTATTGGGACATGTTCTGCTCCACTCATGTTGATACAGTATCTTCAAACCGTGTGTAGTATTGTTATTCTTGTCACTTCTTGTATAATTACGCGTTCATGTTGATACAACATTTTGTAAGAATTGTATTTGTTGGCACGTTCGGTACGAATTATGTTTGGCCTTAAGTTTAGCAGTTAACTTTGCAATCCTACAATTATTTGTATTTGAAGATGTTTTTTAAGTTTTCTATTAAATTTAAGGTAAACTCTATAAATACCTAATGTATTCACCAAACTAGATGAACTCGATATGATTTTTTTATGCTTTCTGGTTATGGTAGAGAAATAAGGAAGAGAAAGGGTTTGGGAAGATGGTGGTGGGCCGATGGAGTATGGCTGTATAGGAGAATGAGGGTTCGTTTAAATATAGATCGCTTAATTTATATTAGTAAAATTTGTATATCCAGTCTACAAAACAATGTTTTGGTTTTGTTAACAAAGGCACAACTAACATCACTTTGTACCCATGTTATATACACATAATCAATCTTTTGTTTATAAAAAAACAATCAATCTATTTTTTCGGTTTATGTCATTTAAAAGAGTTTGTAACTCCTGGTCAAAAGGAGTTATGAGCATTAATCGAACAATTAATCTCATAACCTTCTCCATGAATTCATAGTGGTTACATTACCATAATCATGGTCTTTAAGTTAATGTTGAAGGTCAAGGTGGTTACAAACATTTTATGTTGAAACCGCTTATTTAATAGTATGTATCTCTACTGCTTTATATAAAAAAAGTTAATTTGTGAATTATATATATACATGATTGGCATTAATAATCCATTTCAAAATTTTAATCTAAAAATTTATAGCTTAATGTGTTCTAACATTATGGCTTACATCATTCGATAAGTCAAATCTTCATCAATCATTAAAGTAAAAAATATATTTTTTTTAAACAATTATGTTCTTAATTATTTTAGTCGATTATTATATTGTTAACGAGTTATCTTTTTCAATGTCTATTGCATTTCATTTGTATTGACGTTTATCTTTAATTTATGTCTTTAACTACTTATGTTACTCTCTTTAATTTGAACCTTATGTTATCTGGATGTAAAATAGTTGCATCGGTATAGTTAATAGTTATTTTAATTAAAATTTATCATTATTTTGTAAAGTTATGTTAGAAAAAAAATATAAATGAACAACGTTTTCTCGCCACTATATTTAGTTACCGGGTACCCGTTGCCGCATTGCGCGGGTACCCGGCTAGTAAGTTTCAAATATATTTTTCCAATAAATGAAACCATTAGCTTCAAAATGTGGTGGTCTTTGCATAGATTGCCCTTCTTTGTAGTTTTCGAAATCCATTAGATCAATTTTAAAGATTTTAAAAATACAATATATTTAAAAAATCTTTAGCCAATTGAGAAAAACTAGGAGGGATTTAAATTTATGTTTCAAAAAATCTATATAGATCGAGTTTATGTGAAGATTGATGATATTGATTTGTAAACTAATATATGCAATCAAATAAGTAATAAAAATAATGATAGATATCAATAACATACAAATATTACACTACACTAGATAGTTTAGAGAGAGATAAAAGAGAGAAAGGGGGTGACGAGTAGAGAGAGAAAGGAGAAAAAAAAAGAAATATTAGATTAAGAAAGAGAAAATCACCAACCTAATTCCTTCCATTAGCCCTCCTTTATAAGAAGGAATGATGGACTAAGAAGCAATTAGGGTATTGTACTTATTACACACTAGTCCTTCCTTATTTGCATAATCTAATCGCTAGACTATTAAACTTAGATAAATAGCCTTGTAACCAACACTTTCTATGTTTCTAACAATCTCCCCCTAAGGGGTGTTTACATAGGCCTTATATAAACACATAGATTAATAGTCTTAAGACGTCCACCAACATACTATTCAAGCCTTCTGAGCTGCTCTCTGCGCTTGAGTGTATGGTTAATCTTCTTCACCATCTCTTTTAATTTCATGACATCATTGTCGGTCTAGTCCTTTCACTTCAATCTTCTGTTACCTTTACCCAGCTTGTTTGTTTCACCATGTCAATCAGGTTATCACGTATCTTCATTAGAGTACCATCACATAACTTATTAACGTCACTGAACTTCATAAAGGATTTGACGTTGTGTTGGTTAAGATACACAACTCCTTTGTACGTTTCAGACATTGTGAATGGTATCTTTTGTTTAATTCCTTCAAAGAACATCATAAGTTTGGTGAGATTAAGAGTTTACTGATAACTTTCCACTCCTAACTGAATATCTTCAACCCTATTTTGAATCACGACTCTTCAAATGAATAGGAGAAGTGCATTGTTGATGTCTTTCACAAACTCTAATAGGAGATGGTATAGTTTATCTTGTACTTGGAGCAAATACATGTCTTCTACATCATTTAAGCTGAGTTTAGGAAGATCTGCATAGTTGAACTCATACTCATTATCGTCAAATCTCCTGAATATAATTGATGTTAAGAAACCATAACCCCATTTCTTCTTTACACAATATGAACAACTGATTTGATCCTTAAATTTGAGTAGACTTTCCCTTATGATAGGTTACTAATTTCTGCTCTGAAGAAGTCAATTCTGCTATCTTCCTAATGGTGAATACCATTAAGCGCTTTAAAGTGGTAACGATGAGTTTCTTTGCACCATCTATCAGAGATCATATCTGCTATACCTTGGATGTAGTATCTTGCAGCATAGTGCTTGGTAAGAGATGTAGTGTACTTCTCTTTCGTACTCAGGCTTACAAGGTAGTAGAAATCGTTGTTGTAGAAAGAAAGGTGTGGTTTTGTATTTTTAGACATGTGTCTTTTAAATGATCTAGGGTTTGACACCTCACCTTTATCACTGTTCCACTTAGCTTTTGATAACACGGCTGCTTTGAGTTGATCAACATGGTATTCGAGTTCCACATCATTCTTGTATTGTTGCTTCATCTTTTTTAATCCTGCACCTTCAAGATCTACTATTCTAACCTCGTCCTTCTGGATAAGTTCTTTAAGTTTCTTTTCTATAACGATAGTAGATGGTCCAAGAACATGATTCTCATTTTGATCAATATCTGACTTCAAAAGCAAGTCAAACCATGTTTTCCTTCTTTTAGCAGGACCTGCAGACCCTGACTTAGTGTACCATTCTGGATTTGGACGAGTCCAAATATATTCATCTTGTTGGTCTAAGGTTTGTATGGCAGGAGTGTCATCTTGTACATGAGCCACGGGAGATTTTTTTTCCTTGATGATCTAAAAGAGGATTGTCCAACATCCTTTCTTTGTTTCTTTCTTTTCTCCCCCTCACGATTATTTAGAGGATCTTGATCATCGTGAGACCTTTTATGAAAGGATGGCTCTGCATCTTGAGCATTAAGTACATCGTGATCTAGACAAACGGATTAATGTAGATTATCATAAAGCGTCTGATGAGTAGGATGAGTCATATTTGACTTGGTATCTTGAATTTTATGCAACAACTTTATCTTTAAATCCAGTTCTGAAAGATCATCAGTGTTGGTTGATGGTTTGGTGAATAGATTGATTTGGTTGTTTTTCATAACTTCGAGCACAGAGGTATTAAGACGAGGCCTAACATAGTTTGCAATGGTTGTCGGGATATGAGTAGGTAGAAGCTTCTTTATCTCTGTCAGAACTCTTGCTTGGACAGCTTTCTCAAATGCTTTAGAAACATTGATATTTGTAAGAGCTTCCAGTTTCTGATCATATTCTTTGAATTTTTGTGAGAATGCCTTCATTAAGTTGATCTTCCTCATATTCTTATTTGCATTTTGCATCAGCTTCTTTGCTTTGGTTTGGAGTGAGTTTGGTTGGGGATATGTAGGAAGTTTATGTGTTGCAGTTGCTAGAGGAGATGAAATATAATGAGAAGCATCATCCGGACACATTTCTTGCAATGCAAGGTTAGTTGCTTGAACATATACATGTGTACCATAAGGTACTTCAGATGCATTTGATAGAAAGCTTCTTGCCTTAGGATTTCCCTCTGGGTTATGCACCACTGAGGTTGTATGAGCATCAATATAAACTGGATTATACATCAAATCCGTCAATTCATTTATAGGTGTTTCATCAAGCAGATTCTAAATGAAGTCCAGAGAGGAACTAGTAATCGTCGGGCTGAAGTAGGTAGACTTGGGTATTTTAGTGTTATATATGAACACATCGTACCTTGCTGTATCATTATCTCCTTTGGGTTCATCATCAGTTAAATCCATATTCGAATCGTCAACATCATTAGTTTCATTAGTACTTTCCTCTGATGTGTCTGAACATGAAGAATAGTGTGTTGCATCACTTTCTGTATCTGATGTATCATAGAATTTGGTGTGAACAACACTCGATCCTTCGCCTGCAACTGCTTCTTCTCAAGTTTGATAGCTTTTGATCCTTTTCGTAAGTCTAACAATGACTGAACTGCTCGATCTTCAACTACAGGACCTTTAAGTTTTTGTCCCCACTCAGCATACGTATCTTCTACATTGTTGTCAATTTGGCTGTCAATTTTTAATTGACTACTTCGACGTTGTTGAGTGTGTTGTTCTTTAATACTGATGGATTTTGCAAGTTCAACTGCAATTGTTTCTTCAGCGACAATAAGAGATCTTGTTTTCCTTGGCACAACATCTTTCTTGAACACCTTGGGAACATTAGCTTCTTAATCACCTGAACGCATATATCCTTTTCCTCTTCCACTTCTGACAGGAGACATATTTTGCTCTTCCAGTTCATCAGCAGCTTTTGCTTTCTCACTTTTCACTTTCTTAGCCTTATAGTATTTGTATCCTACTGATTGCTTGAATTCATCATTGATCATTGTAGGTACCTTTTACAATTTTTGGCAGTTTGGTGAAAGGTGAGTCATCACCTTCACTATGCATTTCAGAGTCAGATTTGCGAGGAATATTCTTTTGCATGATACAAAGTAGTCAATGATAAGCTTAGTGAGGCGGGTGTACAACAGCTTAGACATCTTTGATGTTTTGGTAGATTTGTCAACTGTTTACCATTCAAATTCATCCCAAATTAATGACATGAAATCCAAGTTGGCAGAGTGAACAATTCCCCAAAAGATCTAAAGTATTGGAAGACTAGTTGTGTCCCAGCTTGAATCTTTTCCTGTAAGACTTCTGTTGAGAACACTTAGAATTTCTCTCCATGGTTGACGAATTCTTGTGGCAACAAATGTTCAGACATAAGTCATTTTTGCCTTAGGTACTTCATCTTAACCAAGTGTCTTGATGAATCCCAAAATTTGGTTTTCTGTTGGAGGTTTGATATATGGTGTTTTGGTGTTGGGTGAAGGCATCTGCAAAACAGTGCGTAGTAGTCCAACATTGAGAGTGAAAGTTTGAATGTCTAATTGGAATGTGAATGAGTTAATGTTTGGGTTGTGATTGATGGTTGTCTAGAACTGGTGTAGGTATATGACATGAACTATGTCAGTTATGGAAACCGGCTTGTATAGCTTATGGTGTTTGAGAATTCCAACAACAAATCTCAGCATTGTATCTGTGATGTTTGAATCTGAAGCGACACGCTAGTTGTTCTTCTTGATGACAAGTCTGTTAGCACTTGGAACCATTTCTTCTTCAAAGATAATTTTTGCTTGAGGATTTGCTCCTGACATGTTGAATTCTGAGAATAAGATTCAAACTTGGATTAGTTTCACACTAATACAAACTTTAGCACATTTATTTTCATTTTTTGTTTTTATTCTCTCTGTCTGTTTTGTATGAACGAGCATTTCTTTTTGTTCATACTTATGTCATGTTTCTTGTTGTATATCTTATATCGTAACACGGGGTCGATTCTTGGACTTGGCTAGTTTTTAGAGAGAAAAACACATGAGAGAGATTTTCTAGTGAGAGAAAATGTGTTTAATAAGAAAAGTGAAAATGACTAGCTTGCCTCTTCCAAAGTTAGAAGAGGCTTATATAGTTCTTACATTATACCGGGTATTAGTACCCGGTTTAATACCGAAAATCATACTATTAACTATTAAACTATGAGCTATAATAAACAGTAAAATACACGGGGTGACCGAGTCTTTTTCTAATATCTAACAATCTCCCCCTAAGGGAGGTCACCCCTAAAAATACTAAACTTAATCACTTTAGTCTTTAGAGCATCGTAGTAGACATTGATACTTGTACATTTTGGGGTAGTGATCCTTTTGATTCAATCTGTGACTTTGTCTTAGATAGTTGATCTTTAGCTTTCTTGAGATCATCACCAAACATAATCTTTACCATCCTCTTGTAATGGATTCGCCATCTTGTGCACTTTGTGAAGAACTACACGATATAAGAGTTTTGGCGGCAGCTTTGAACACCTTATGAGTTCTTTCATAACTTCATAACAAGTGTAGGTCGTGTCTGAGCATTTGGTTATTCACTTGACATCTCAGGTACTGGGAATTTCCATCTCCATCTCCATCTTTAAGTTATCCTGTAATGAAACAGTTAGCAAATAAAGAGAAAATTGATTTGAAAAATCAGTCTAAGTGTTTCTTATGAAAATATTTTGTAACACTTCGAGAGTTTTGATTGTTTGTCAAATGATCAATAACCGTCAATTCTTATACTGGAACAAGTTTGATTCACTCAGAATCGCACCATCGTTTCTTTCCAGTTGACACAAGTTTGATTCTTGTAGAATCGCACAAGTCACCTACCAAGAGCTTGTTTGATGTTGGCTCTAGCAGGATTTCCATCTTCATTGTGAAAAACCTTCATTTCACTCGGATGTTCTGGCAATATCACAAGGATAATGCGTAGGACTCTTAGGATAGACTTGTTTCCACAATGTGTGAAAGACAAGAGAATTGGATATGTGTCCTAACGAGATTAATTGACGATCTCTTGGCTCTAGACTCAATAGTGCATTTTGGTTCTAGTAATCGGAGGCTGGAGCTGACTGCCACCTATTCAATATCAACTAACTCGGAGTGAGAAAGTCAATAGATAACGTGTTTAGTCTCCGTGAGAAATGAAACAGAAATCTTTTGAGAGATTCTGAGTGGCTAGGGAGGGTTGTGCATTGCATCACTGGGTCCATGATGTCGATCTTCAATGTCAGCAATCATCTTAGTGATTCTGGCAGCATATGTATTGACCCGGTTTCTGCCTAAGTGTATGGAGGGCTTCTTTCTTTACACCCTTTATCCTTACAATTCTTTTTAATTCTTCAACCCCTTCAGTGCTTACCGAGACTTCATGACTAGAACCTTGTTGGGTTTATTCCAGTACTAGCTCCATCTCAGTCGGCACTTTTCCCTTATTCTCACTTTTACTCCTTTTATATGTCATACCTAAGGACTTCTACACTAACTAGTGGATTGTCCCTGGGTAGATCCCTCCGGTTTTGGCTGGATCATTGGGAATTGTACCTAACCTTACCAACCTTATAACTCCAATAAAGTAAAATGCATGGTCGGTCTTTTGGTACAGTTCTCCTTTCCATAAAACCAATTGAAAATTCAATTAAGGTACTTATGATATAAATATCAAAGCGTTTAGTACCTCGATCGTTTTTTGATTTTTTAGAAACGCTCCCCCTCAAAATGTGCTTCGGTATTCAAAATTGTTTAGCACGTTTGGGCAGAGTATATACATGAGTCCTCATAATTACGATTATTATTATACACATATTTTAATCACATTTTCTCCCCTTATAAAATTTTTTAAACCCTTTGACATTTTGGATATCAATTGATTTAAATATGTTATAAAATTTGGGAGAAAAGTGTGGCCATAATTCCCAAGTCGTGTAAGAAACATATAACTGCTCCCCCTCAACCGTTAAGGGATATAAATTATTCCTACACTTAATCATCAAAAGATTCACTACTTACTAATGTACAAGATATATTATTCACAAATAAGAAAATATTGACATTTTTATTGTAACGACGATGTCGTCACGTTGTTCTTTTGATCAGCCTGTAGTCAATATCTCTTATTCTTCCTCCAACAAAACTTTACAGACTTTGAAAGATCCTCCTAATCTATAGTCTTTTCTCGATCGCTATGATGAAGTCTTTACTCCTCCTCTTGTCATCCTCTGACCATTTCCTAGTCTCCATGCCCTTATTGTACTCGAACATATGAAAGTCTTTTACCATGTGATCCAGCTTTTCCATGACTCTTATCAACGTTCCATCACTAAACTTGTTTATCTCATTCAACCTCATCAACTTTCTTTGATCATTTCTGTCTCTGTAGATAACGGCTCTTGGCTTAGAGACAATCGTATAATCTTCTTTGAAGAAATAGTCAGTTACATCCCAATTAGGACGTTCAAGGTTGAGCTTTGTTTGATAGCTCTTAATTCCGAGCTGCAAGTCTCCCACACGATTCATGATGACCAGGTTTCTGATCCACATGTTGACTGCTGTGTGTAGATGGATCTTGTCCGATTTAGACAGATGGTTGAGTTTGTCTTGAATCTCGAGTAGATACAGATCTTCAAAATCATTTGGATGAAGGTTTTTAAAGTCCTTTTTTGAGATCTTGTACTCTTTGTAGTCAGCTCTGCAAAGAATTATCTCTCTCAAGTAATTGTAGCCGTATTTTTCGAAAGTCTGGACACGGATAACACTGAGAATTCATATGTGGGATCTGACTGCTTCACGATCTGAGGGCTCACTATGTTTGTTGATGTAAAATTTCTTTCTTCTGAACCACCAGTGTGTGATACCATAAGCTGCACTGATGTTATATTCGCGTTCACTTTCAACCCACAAAGACGAAACTAATTCTTCTAGACCAAAGTCTAGGTAACGAGCGGCTTTGAGCTTGGATATGGATAAGGCAGTTTTTCGCTCTTTGTCACCTGTCAGAAGGTATTCCAGATCCTTATTGAAGAAGAATTATGGTTGAATAGTTACCTGACCTGGTGGTCCTCCTAAGGGCAGCGGTTCATATATATTACGCAGAATTTGATGACCTTCAGGATTAACCAAATCAACCTTATTCGTCAACAGCTTATGGCATTCATCTATTTGAAATTGAAGAAAGACGCTGTTCTTGTGAAAGGCTTTAACAAGGTTGAAAGCTGGACCTTCCAAATCAGCTTTGCAGAGCTTCTTTTTTCCTGTTCGCCTGCAGAACCATTTGATGAATGAACCTATATCATACGTATTCCTTTGAAGCTTGTTCTCCGCAAGAACTTGACACGTTGTGGCGTATGTATTTGCCCAGTTGTTCTTTGGTTCAGGGAAATCATTCGGGGGAATGGTCCATTCTGGTTCAGGCGTAGCTAGTCTTTCATCTTCTTGAATCGGTTTAAACCATGTAGCAGCCTTTACCTTGGGAATATGAGCGTTACCAGTTTCCTCCTGATATGAAACATGCCCTTCATCTTGTTTTGAAACGTCATCAGAGGAATGTTCAGAGGAATGTTTAGAATGACCAGATTCGAGTTTAGAGCTGTGCATCGAAGAGTCAATAACAACATCTCTTGTGTTAGTGATTTGCCAGCCAGTTGAGGTAAGAGTTGGATGTTGTTTGGACTCAGATGCATCAGAATCCTGTGGTTTCTTCAAACTTTGCTCATCATCTTTAGGAGGAGGTTGAACTGACCCAGATGCACCTGAATCATGTCTTCTCCTTTTGCTGACTTACCCTGGTTTGATCCAGCTGAAGGGCCTTCATCATCATCATCGTCTTCATCATCATCATCGTCTTCATCATCATGCTTTCTTTTGAGGTCTTTAACCCTGTCTTTAACCTCCTTATCCATGGCATCTTCATCTGCTATCAACGCTTCCATAAGAGCATGGTATAGATGGTAGTTGGCAGGATTTCTGTTTGCAGTCCTGTTCTTATTCATGTGTTTGAAGAGAGCACTCTTTAGATCAAATTCTTCAAGTGCAACTTTATCAGTTGACCTGATGGTATACGTTGACTCTTGTTCCTTCTCACCTTGTTCCCTTTTGATTCTGATAATCTCTTTCGGACTCTTTTTAGATTCTTGATTCTTGATAGACTCTGGGCCAGGCAGCACAGAGAATTTCTCAATTAAATCTGCAGTGTGTCGTTCAAGAACCCTAAGGAGAGCATCATCAAGTTTTGTTCCTAGATACTTATCAACAACTGTAGGAACTTGGGATTTAATTGAAGCCAAAACAGCAGCAGAGTGATCAGTCTTCTTTACTTCAGACATATCTTGCTCTAATTTTGCCACTCTTAGCTGAAGGGCGATGAATGGAGTGATCTCTGGGAGAGATGTGGTGATAGTTGTAGCTTCCGTGTTGATTGGTGGAGGTGTGACCTGTGAAGACGGTTTAGGAGATGAGAAATCAATGACGGGAGCGATCACTGGAGGAGGTGACGTGACGGTTTGATGACTTGGATCAGGTATGGTGGAATCAGACTCATCTTCAACTTTAGATTTCTCCTGTTCATCTTCGGTTGGTTTGTCATAAAGAAATTGATCCCCAAAGTTATCCGTGTCTTCTAGATTTTTCATGGACGACATAGAACCAGAATGACTTTCTGGATTATCTTCGATGACACGTTCGTCAGTTATGAGTTTCAGGTTTTCATGAACCTTTGGGTAGGCTGTAGCGAGGAATTCTTCATCCATGTGCTCAGGGTTTGGTCCAGCAAGAGACACATGAACTTTTCCAGAGTCTGATCCAGTCTGGTCTTCTTGCATGGGCTCAGGGTCTGGTCCAGCCAGATCCTCATGTGCTTTTCCAGGGTCTGATCCAGCCTGGTCTTCTGTATGAACAAATATCCCTACTCCTGATGTCACTGTGGACGAAGCTATTTCACCTTGTTCTTTGTCACCTTTAGGAGCAGCGGCTTCTGTTTCACTTTCTGTTCGTTCTGAATCAGTTGTTGATGAAGATTCCTGGACCTCTTTCTCTAATGTATCATCTTCAGTTGTCGAATCATGAGGTGCTTGATCACGCCTAACAAGGATAAACTGATCCATAGTACGTTTCTTCTTTGACAGATCGATCAGGGAATGAGCTACTTGTTCTTCGGTTACAATATCCTTACCTTTGCCTACTACTTCAGGTAGTATGGGAGTTGTTTCAGATACTGGATCCCTGATCGTTACTCCTCCAACAGGTGCCCGACCTTGTAGCAGAAAGGAAGGATTCTCCCTTTTCTTGATGCGCATCCAAACTCATCTTCTTGGCCAGTTCGAGATCAGGATTATCACTTTCTTCTTGAGGAACTGATTCTTGTTGAGCTTCATCATCTTCATTAACAAGTTGGAAAGAAGGCTTCCCTATTCTAACTTTATGTAGAAGCTTATGCTTAAAAGGTTTCTTTGTCGGAGACTTTGGTTGTTTGGATGATGGTGGCTTGGTTGGTTTGACAGGAGTAGTAGTTGTGGGCTTCTTGGGTGGAGCACGCTTTGTTGCAGGTTCAGATTGCTTGCTTGCACTATCCTGTGGTGTTTTCTTCATATTCTTAGCAACCATTTCCAAATACTTTGGATAGTACAAAGATTGTTGAATGGCTTGAGTAATCAATTGTTTTGGAATCGCCATTCCAAACACTTTACTTTTTTCACCTTTCGAGATAAACTTGAGATTACCTAGCAGAAAGTCATCCCCTGGAAGATGACAAGGAGACTCAGGTCTTTTATGTACATCACTAGTGCTCCCCAGATAGTAGACAATCATCTTAGTAAACCGCCCGTAAGGAATGAGGAGAGGAACTGCTTTCTTCTTAGGGTCTTTCAGACTTGCTTTATGACTTGCCTTGTGTGAGAAGACCGTCTAAATCCCTTGAGTAAACTCTTCCCATAACATTTCTGCATGATCAACATTGGTTCGAGTGACGATGCCCCACAACATTTGTAGCACTGGGTGTCTTGGTTTATCAATATCAGATGTCTTTCCGATTAAGCACTGGTTAATCAGTGTTAGAATTGCTCTCCATGGCTGATATACATAATTCACACGTATATTGGAGACAAATTCTACAGGTTCAGGGTACCCCAGCTGATTTACAAAATCAATCACCGTGTCACCAGTCGGAGGTAACTCAAATGGGTGAGCTGGGTCGACAGGAGTTATATCTAAGGCCTTTCTAAGAAGATCAGCACTTAGATTGAACCATTGTTCATCAACTTGACAGCAATAAACCCCAGTCTTCTCGTCATACTTCATAGAGTTCCAGAACTGCTGAATGTAGATGGCAGGAACACTAGCAGAGGCAGAGAACGCTCTGAAGAAGTTGGTGTTACGCAAGATGTCCACAGATATCTGAAAGATGGGGTTCTTCTGTATCTTTTGAGCATCGAAAAGAAGATTGCTTTTCCCGATTTGTAACCAATAAGAGCGAGGTACAATCTGCTCATCTGTTCTTGATGGTGCTTGAGCGGGAACATTTTGCTCTGCCATCGTATTCTGCATAAGAGTAAGTAACAAAGGAAACAAGCATGGCAGAGAAACGATGTTAGAGAGGAAGGTTGACATTGACATGACATGCCTCGAATAACAGCAACAGTTTAGGACACAGGTTGCAGAATTGTTCAACAGATACAATTACATGTTATCTAAGCCCGTATGGGTGATAGATAAGTAATTGGGTCATAGGAATGGGCCTTAAATGATTAACGGGCTTAATGGGCTAAATTTCTGAAAATAAGCCCAAACCGCCGCCAAGCAGTTTGTCAACCCGCCGTGAGGTGGATTGAGCAAACCGCCGCGAAGAAGAGCACCAAACCGCCACGAATATTTTAATATATTAATCAAACCGCCGCCGGAAGTAAAAATTTGAAAAGGGCGGGATGAATATTTTAATAATAAAGAAATATTCGACCAAACCGCTGCGAGGCAGCGGTTTACCTGTATGAATAAAATAATATAAATATTAAGGCAACCCGCTGTGAATCAACCCGCCATGAATCAACCCGCCGCAAATAGAAATCACACGGCGGGTTGATAATTTTAATATTAAAATATTAAATTCAACCAAACCGCTGCCACGCGGCGGTTTCCCTGAAATAATAAAATAGTATTAAAATCAACCCGCCACCTAGAATTTTAATCAACTCGCCATGAGGAATGACTACTTATAATTCAAACCACGCACTTCCTTTGGCAGTCCTAACTACATCCTGAGGCGTTCCTAAGCAACACAAACTCACTACTACCATCTTTATACACAAACCAACAACCATCTTTATTATCAAACGCAAACCGCCATAAAGAAATAACCTATACCATTCATAGGAGTTTGGGGAACGAAACCAGGCATTTAAACAACTTTTAATATACCTAATCTACTAATCCCAGCAACAAAGTTAACATTTCAAACACTGAATAAACATTTTGATCAAAAACGAATGCAAGATTAAGCATAGGGCACACAGATGTTTGTCAAATGGTTAAACCAATATATCATAGTGATCACATTCCTATTCCGCACCTTTCCCCTCATTCAATTTCAGTTTTCAAACAATAATTAAAAATTTCGAACCCTAGATTTGAAATCTAACTATTCTGCTCATTTTAATGTGTTTAAATTCGATTCCTTTAATCTATAGATACATTAACATGCATAGAACAAGATTTGATGATTACCTTTGCAAGAAAAACACTGGAAATCAAAGATTGGAAAAAAGGTTCTTGGCGGCGAGTTGCGTACGAGAGTGTGTGTTTTTAAGTTTGACCAGATTTTGAAAGTTTGACCAATGTCAACCCGCCGCCTCCTTTTATACTATAACTTTTGAAATTGGCAGATTCAGTCCCTGTGGTTTCTATCTTCTTTTATTTTCATGTTTAAGCATTCCTAAGGTTGTCCAAAGTTTGAGTCTTGGCAGATTTAGTCCCTATTGATTAAAAAAACTAGGAGACATGTAGCAAATTGCATTAAAGTCCCTAAGCATTTCATAAAACATAGACATTTTTTTTGCCCCTTTGAGATTAACATTATTATCTCCCCTTCAATAATTAACTCTATTAGAATACCAAAAACATTATCTTCATAGATTTTAAAACTAGGTGGTTCACTACTGACCAAATATTCAACACTTCCCCATTCTGCTATGGAACGATCCTCCCTATAACCTTCTAATAGAAACCTGTGTGATGAGGTAAATTTTCAACTTCTCAAATTCACTCTCCCCCTCAAACAACGACCCGTTTTCTATTAAAAGAGTTGCAGCCGTTGATTAAGATGTAAAATTTACGCGCGCACCCATAATGCATGGATTTCAAGTAATCCATGGCTCGACAGTGAACCGGATTGCAATCTGAAGTAATTGCAAACCATTTAGTAATTCCAAATGACTTAAAATATTTACTAAGCCTTTTTTTTAATAACATATGTACCAAGGATACACGAAGGCACTTCGTTTACTCATCTTCTCCTTCTTGAAGGCGTCTGAGAGTTTCAGGGGTCAAACTCTTCATGCCTAGGCGTAGAAGAAGAAATTCGAACCGTTCTCTTGGTAATGCTTTTGTGAGAATGTCCGCAAGTTGATAGTTCGTTTCCACAAAGTAGAGTTCAACCACTCTATTTTCCACTTGCTCTCGGATGAAATGGTGACGTATGTCGATGTGCTTTGATCGAGAGTGCTGGACATTGTTACAGCAAAGAGCAATTGCACTTTTGTTATCACAGTACAGAGGAATTTTATTGAAGTCAAATCCGTAGTCTTTGAGCTGTGATCGCATCCAAAGGATTTGAGCACAACATCCAGACATGGCAATGTATTCAGCCTCTGTTGTAGATATTGCAGTGCTTCTTTGCTTCTTTGATGACCAGCTAACCAATCTATCTCCAAGAAACTGAGCACTTCCCGACGTACTTCTTCTTGAATCTTGACATCCCGCATGATCTGCATCTGCATAAGCTGTTAGTGACATGGCGTTGTCTTTCGAATACCAAAGACCCATGTTAATGGTTCCTTTCAAGTACCGAAAGACATGTTTGATAGCTTCAAAGTGCTTTTTGGTAGGCTTAGCCTGATATCTAGTACACATGCATACAGCAAATACAAGGTCTGGTCTACTGACTGTAAGGTACATTAGGGAGCCAACCATTCCTCTAAATCGAGTTTGGTCAACTGGAATCCCCATGAGATCCTCGTCCAGTTTCAATCGATCCACCATTGGTGTATCGACAGGGTCAGAGAGATCCATTCCATATTTCTTTAAGGTTTCGAGAGCATATTTTGCTTGGTTAATAAAGATGCCTCTGGGACTTTGAGAAACTTGTAGTCCTAAGAAAAACGACATTTGTCCCATCATTGACATCTGAAATTTGGAGCTCATTTCTTTGGAAAATATGTGACCGTTTTTTCTGATCTGTGGGCAAAAATGATGTCATCTACGTATATTTAAACAAGTAGAATATGTTTGCCTGATTTGCGTGTGAATAACGTTGGATCCACGACACCCTTGAAGAAATTGTTGGCCAAAAGGAACTTTGATAGTGTGTCATACCACGCCCTTGGTGCCTGCTTTAGCCCATAAAGAGCCTTCTTCAGACGATAAACGTGAGTAGGATTATCCTGGTCTTCAAATCCTTCAGGCTGACTGACAAAGACTTCTTGAAGATCACCATTCAAAAAAGAAATTTTGACATCCATCTGGTAGATGATCATATTCTTGGTTGCGGCATTGGCAATGAATATTCTGATGGCCTCTATCCGTGCAACTAGAGCAAACGTTTCTTCAAAATATCATACTTCTCCTGACGATATCCTTTTGCAACTAACCGAGCTTTGTTTTTCAGTACATCAACATATTCATCAAGCTTCACTATGTAGATCCACTTGAGAGCGATAACCATAACATAGATTGGGCGAGGTACTAATTCCCATACTTCAAATCGATCAAATTCGTGATTTCATCTTGCATGGGCTTGAAACAGCTGTCTTCTATCACGGCACATTTTTAAAGTTCTTGGGTTCGAATTTGGAAAGTTCAGTATGCGAAACAATACACTATAATGCAATCGGATGCTAACTGTTTTATGGTAGAATATAGGACAAGAGGATTGCCAACGATGTTTCAGAGGGTGATCTTGGTCCAGTCTTATGTGATTTTCTAGTGGTTTGAGTAACTTGGTTGGGTTCCGCTGAATTAACATTCCCAGATGATGATTGTGTCGAACCAGGTTCTCCAGTAACAGGGTTAAATGAAGGATGTAGAGCATCGTGAGTGATTAGGGAGTCTTCGAGAGTGGGTTCTTCTGCAATACCTTGATGTCGGACTGGATGATGCATATCTGATGTTGACGATGAAGCACTTGTAGATGGTGCGTCTTGAGCAATTGTTGTAGACAAAGATGTACCAGGTGGAACAACTTGAGCGTTAACTGCAGTAGCAGAAGGTACTGGTTCACTATTTGTAGATTGATCAAAGTATTCATCGAACATCGGTTGGAATAAAATCTCCAGATCTTTATCTGTTGGTGGAATGTATGTAGTTGCAGGGACAGGCGATGGGGCGAGCCCTGAATTGAGTTGTCCAGGGGTCATCATGATAGGCTCGGGTCCTGAACTGATGCGTACAGGAGCCATTGTCTGATGCATCTCATCGAATGTGACGTGAATTGTTTCCATTAATCGACGAGTTCTCTTGTTGTAGATTCTATAGCCCTTCCTGCTAGGAGCATACCCAACGAAAATCCCAATGTCAGCTTTGGCTTGAAATTTTCCTAGATCTTCGCTATCATTTGTAGGATAGCACAGAGCACCAAATACTCGGAGAAATGTAAGATCAGGCTTCTTATCATGTACAAGCTCATAAGGGGTTTTGTTGTGACGAGTATGAATTAGGGATCGGTTCTGGGTGTAACAAGCAGTAGCTACAGCTTCTGCCCATAGAAACATCGGTGCTTTTGAGAATATCAGCATTGTACGTGCTGCTTCCACAAGTGTACGATTTCTTCTTTCGACAACGCCGTTTTGTTGAGGAGTTCTCGGAACAGACTTTTGATGAAATATGCCAACACCTTCATTGTATTTAGATATTACTTGGTTGACGAATTCCGTTCCATTATCTGTTCGGATGTATCTGACTGTTTTGTTAAGACCAACCTATATTTGCT
This sequence comes from Tanacetum coccineum, assembly GCA_026074375.1. Classification (NCBI taxonomy): domain Eukaryota; kingdom Viridiplantae; phylum Streptophyta; class Magnoliopsida; order Asterales; family Asteraceae; genus Tanacetum; species Tanacetum coccineum. Next base: position 15,639 of record BQNB010064761.1, on the reverse strand, counting down.
TAAGAAAGTTGATGACAAACTCTGGAGTTTCATCCTTTGATCTCAAAAACTTTACCCATGTGAATCTTGAATAGTCATCCACGATGACTAAAATGTATTTCTTCCCATTAATACTCTGGACTCTCATTGGACCACACAGATCCATGTGAAGGGTATGAAGAACTTCTATATTTGTGTTTTCAGATTTTGGTTTGTGGGAGAACTTCTTGCTTTTTCCAAGTTGACAGGCTGAGCAAAGATGATCTTTTTCAAACTTTAATCTTGGTAGACCTCTAACCAAATCTTTTCGAGCAAGATCATTGATTTTGCCGAAGTTTAAATGGTTTAAACGACGATGCCACAGCCATGATTTAGACTTGGAAGCTTTGGAAAACAAGCATATTAGAGAAGACTTCATCATATCATCAATTGATATCGTATACAAATTGGTGCTACAACTTCCTTTAAGTAAGTCAACACCATTAATATCACGAACAAAGCAAGAATGCTTTCTGAAGGCAACTTCAAGATCAGAATCACAAAATTGCCCTACAAAGAATAGATTGTGTCCAAGTCCCTCCACGTAGTATACTCTGGAGATCACACTGTCACCAATAACATAATCTCCATAACCATTGATAGCTCCGAAGTGATCATTCCCGAATCTGATAACTTTTCCACAAAGTTCTTGAGCTTTGAACGATTCCTCGTCATATGTTTTGAACAGCCTGAGTCCAGATACCAAAGGATGACCTGTACGACCTGCATTTGAAAATAGTCGAGTGTGGAGAGTTTGGAATTTTGGTTCCCCAATTTTTGTTGGGGTCCTGTTGGTTAGTAGATATAATAGAACATTTCACAGAAAGCTTAGTTAAAGGGCACAGTTCGCCTAAGGCAAATTTCTTTCCTGTGGGTCTCCATTGATAACCACAATTAAGTTTTCCTAAGGCGACTTTCTTTCCTGTGGATCTCCATTGATAACCAACATTAGCAAATAGTTTGCCCGTTGCTTTCCAAACCTGCTTGGTCTTGTTCAAACTGTTATCAGACAGGTTGCCTTTTGGTTTCCAGATCTGCTTCCCTTTATTCAAGACAATTTTAATAGTAGGGGTAGCATTCATAGAATTCAAGATATTAACAACACACATTTTGTGATTTGCAGAGTTTAAACATTTGTTACACGTTTTAAACACAGATTCAGAATCTGAATTAATTACAACACGCTTAGAGCTAATGCTAGAATCAACCCGATTCACTTTTGTCCATACTGACTTATTTGTCTTAGGGTGGTCTTCTACTTTCTTCTTATTCTCACTCTTAGCAGGCATGATCCTATTTTTCTTTGTATTGCTTCTAGGCTTTGATCTGCTTGCTTCGGTGGAAGTTTTTACTCCTGTAGAATGAATCACAGGGACATTAGTTTGTTAAACTTTTTGGTGCACTTCGTGTTTCTGTGTGTTACTAGATGAAGTTCCTGGTTTATCATTAAAAGTTACTTGCTTTTTCCTAGTTACAGGGGTAGAGGGAGCCTTGTTATCTCTTTCATTGAAACTTTTTGGGCAAGTGCCAATCACATATTCTAGCAATTCCTGAGATAGCTTAGTGTATTGACAAGCATAGTTAAGTGCATTATCCAGTGGTTTAACTACTCTAGCTTCCTCTACAATCTCCCTAACTGTTTCTACACTCTCCTTAAGATGGTTGATATAGGTTAAATGAGCACTCCTATTGTTCTTAAGGGGATGCGGGATGGGTTTAACATCAATGGCATACATGCCAGGCGCAAGAACTTTTGGTTTGACAGAGTCACTAGTGACACAGGACACTTTGCTTTTCAACTGAGCCTTTAGACTCTCAATTTCATTTAACATGGTAGATGTCTTTTCTCTAGTGTGAACACGCGTAATCTTAATGGAGTCATACAATTCCTTGTAATGTTGTTTGACCTTTTCTAGTTCTACTCTAACGCATTCATTTTGTTCAATAAGAGCAGTGACATCTTTAGCATTATAAGTCTCACAACTTCTGTCATTCACATTAGAGACTAGAACTTTCAAGTCTCTAATCACGTTGTCTTTTTCTTGAATCTGATGTTCGAGATTTCTCGAATCTTAAAGAATGAGTTAAAATCAGGAGCTTCCTGTGATGTTTGTGATTTGTTATTATCAAAACTTTCTTGAAGATGTTGATACTTTAATTGCAAATTTAGGTATTCCCTTTCAAGTTTTGAAATATGTTTTGACTCATTATGAACTTTAGACATCTCAGCTTCAAGATCTAGACAACGTGATTTTTCCACATCATACAACAGTTGATTCGACAAACAATTAGCAATCAGATTCTCATTTTCAATGAGAAGGTTTTTCTTTACAATTTCAGCACATTGCTTGTCTATAGTATTCTGGTCTACTTCGTCATTCATTTGATCAAAAATTTCTTCCATTACTTTAACTTCTTTAAAGAGGGCCGTTTGAACTCCTGCAAAGTGTTCTTTAAGAGTTTTGAAAAATGGAATAACTTCAGTGAGGTAACATCTTTTTGTTTGCTCAAAACCTCTTTCCCCTTCTGTAACACCTGTTGGGGTGATTCTCTTTTTGCAAGTTTTGTCAAATTCCGTAAAAAGTTGTGTGAGTACATAAAGATTAATCTTCACTTGACTTTTAGTTGGAAGAACTCTGGGGACAAGCTTGACAGGAGTATTGGGTGGATACACTGTCAATGCTGAAAGTGGTTTTGGAACTGAGGTTTCAGCCTTTTTGATTTCATTTATCTCTTTGGACCAAAAAATCTGTTCAGGGGTCAAATCTCTTTGTGGTGCAAAGTTCTCTTTCAAGTAATTTGGGGGTGCAATCTTAACTTTATTTTCCACACATAGAGGGCTTTGCATTTTCAACAGCATTCTTTTCCTAGTTATCTCAGCTATCTCACGAGTATCCTCTGAGTCATGTACAACAGTGGGTGTATGATTGGTCGTGACAAGTACATGACCATTATAGAGAGCAGACTGAGCTTGCTTTGCACGAGTGAGATATAAGGGATTTTTGTAGCCTATTGCTACCTTGTTCTTTTCATCATAAAACGATTTTGGTTTACATAACATGTGAACCGTTTGAACAGACTGATCTTGTTTGTATAATCTATCTTCAACCTTTTCTTTTAGCCTTTTTATGTCTAAAAACTCTTCAAGGAATTTGTCTTCTTTTTGTTTAAAATCCTTTTTCAAAATGGTTACTTCTTCTGTCTTTGACTTATAATGGCCAACGGTAGAACTAAGTAGTATTTGTACTGAATGAAGTTCTGATTTTAAAGAAGTTTCCTTTCTATTTCGGTCTGAGATAATTATTCTCATTTGTTCATCAATTTTTCGTTCTCTATCAGTTAATTCAAACTTTGCCCGTTTTTCATACTCCCCGACCAGTTCCTTATATCTCGCAAGTTCAGAGGTCAATGAATCATTAACTACCTTGTCTGGCTTATTTGCTAATCTACTTTGTACACCCTGTTGAACACCCTCTTCATGCATTTCATTGATAATTGACATTAATGCATCATTTTGTACAGAAGATACATTACTTTGTACACCATTTTCTTCGTTGTCTTCCAGATACTGATTATACGGAATAATATTACTATCACTCGTATATTCAGCATTAGAGTCAACAACGTAGTTGTGTTGTACATCGTTTTGCATCTCGTGTACTTCATGATACTCATCCATATGATCTACAAAGGTATCATGATCTTGTACCTCAAATGGAGTATTCGAGTCATGTGATGGCCCGGCTTCATCGTAGATTGGATCTTCAGATGAAAGATTTACCATGAACATGGTCTGTACATTAGGAGCCTCATCAACATCAGAGTCGAATGCATCACATTGATCAGCTTCAAAGATATGATCCACATTGAGTGCCAAATCATTCTCGGGTGAATCATCCACATCATCATCAAAGTTGGTAACCTGTTCTCCTGCAAGAAACAACGACTGTTCTTCATCCAGTACTGCACCATTCTCCTGGGCTTGCATTAGTAGCATCTTGTCCTTGAAGTAGTCTGAATCCTGAAGTCGCTTTGGCCTTGGACATTCTCGTGCTATGTGCCCTAGTCCGTTACAGTTGTAGCACTTAATGGGTTTAGCTTGACCAGGATTAATAATGCCTCCTCTGTTCTGACCTCCTACATTCCCAGCTACAACATTTCCTCTTGCATTGTTTCTCTGAAATGGTCTTCCTTGATTATTCGCATTGTATCTTCCACGGACATCTTGAACCACAACTCTGCCGTCTTGAACCGTAGCTTTGTTCCTTGCATTAGACGACGTTCTAAGTTGATTGTTTGTTTGAGGAAGATGTGATTTGTACGATTGAGTGAGGAGGGCAAGTGAGTTGGATAAACTTTCAATCAAGTTTTCAGTTGAAGAACTTCCTGAGTCCAGTTGAAAGTTGTCAGCAGGAGATGGTTCATTTGAGGATTGAGGAGACTTGGATGATTGTGTTGGATACTGCTGAACTGAGGCATTCGACACTAGTGCCAAAGGATCATTAGTTGGTTGAAGGAACCTTTCCATCATTGTTCTGTTCTCATTAGCATGTACCTCATGTTGCTTCAAATAGGCATAAAGCTGATCAAAATTAGACTCCTTCAAACCTCTGTTAAGTTTGACTTCAGTTATGAATCTACTCCACTCAGGTAACATGTTGTTCACAAACTTAGAGTTAAGCTGCATCCTGGGCATGGTCATCTTGATGTTTCTCATGTCATTAATGAGCTTCGTAAACCTAACATAGTATCCGTGAATGGTTTCTCCTTTGATTTGACGGAAGTGTTCAAATTCATCGTATAACTGAGATTCCCTGTCATCCTTTGTTAACTCAGAACCTTCCAGAATCATCTTCACATTGTCCCAAATGTCTTTGGCGTCAGTATAGTGGTTGATGAGTGAGTAGATGTCTTTTGGTATACCTTGAAGTAGGATATTTGTTGCACGAATGTCAGCTTTATACCTTTCCTTTTCTTCAGCTGAAAGGTCGTTAAGGACTCTAGCACGTACTGGACCTTGTTGAACTGCACCCTCAGTTCCTGCAGCAATAACATCTGAGACCGTTCCCATATGAAATGGACCTTCATTAATGGACTTCATTATATTCTCTCCATTATCCTTTCCCAGACAGTACAGACGTATACGTTGTTGCCAAGATTCAAAGTCTGTTCTATCAAGCATTGGTGGGCGTGTATCAGAACCGGCACACTGGATATCTTCTGACATACTAGACATCTTGTTTTATTATGATATGATATGTTTTGATCGATCAATGATTAGTGAGTATACGTTAAAAGTGGTGAGGTTAACGTATTTGTTTCGTGTTTAAGTGATATTAAGTCCCAAGTTTGAATAACTTCCAAATTGCACAAACAGTCGCACAACTCGCCGCCAGTGGTACCAAACCGCCGCGAAGAATATGAGCAAACCGCCGTCAGTTGTAGTAAAGCAACCCGCTGCTTCTGTCAACCCGCTGTCTGAATCAAATCGCCGTGCTGTCAAACCGCCGTGTACAATTTTGAGCAACCCGCCGTAGAGTTTTCAAACCGCCATAGCTTCTGTTCGTATTTTTCTAATAAAATATTCAAACCGCCTTCAACCTGTATAACTCGCTGCCTATAATCTTAGCAACTCGCCGTGGAAAGCAACCCGCCGTGTCAGACAGTTGGTCACCTACTATATAAATTATTCCTTTTTAATCAACTCGCCACGAAGAATATCTGCCAACTCTCCACGAAGAACAACGAGTTTTATCACAAAAAACACCTATAAATCACCCTTTTGAACGATTTCTCTTGATTTCTTTTGCACAACTCAGTACTACAAGGCTATAGTAACTAGTAACACCCAAACTTTAACATAACAAACATCAAAATCTAGAGAATTAAGAAAAATGAGTTGCAAACCTTAAAAAGCACTCTTTTTGATCTAAATCAAGAGAGAAATCGCAGATACACACGATCCAATCATCCCATAAGCTCTGATACCAATTGTGGTATATCTTATATCATAACACGGGGTTGATTCTTGGACTTGGCTAGTTTCTAGAGAGAGAAACACATGAGAGGTTTTCTAGAGAGAGAAACAAGTGTGTTTAAATGGAAAATGAATAATGACTAGCTTACCTCTTCCAAAGTTGGAAGAGGCTTATATAGTTTTTACAAAATACCGGGTATTAGTACCCGGTTAATTACCGAAAGTCATACGTTAAACTATTAACTACGAGCTATTAATAAACAGTTAAATACACTGGGTGACCGAGTCTTTTTCTAACATCTAACAATATGAAATATTCAAATCTAAATGGTATGGTAAATGAAAGTTTAGAGAGTAAAAATAATGATCAGGCGGAAGAAATGGATGATAGCCAAATAGGGGCATTTGGGGAAACTGTTATGGAAGGTATGAATGAGAGTGTTAACAATCTGGTGAGTAAAGAGGTTAGGAGGACTGGAATGGTTGATGAAATGGATAATTCAGTGGGTGGTAAGGAAGCTAATAGCCAAAAGGACAATGTGGAAGGTATAAAGTTCTCTTATGCTAATTTTGTTAATAATAGCAATCTGGATAATAAATTGAACTTAATCCCTACTAGAGTGAATGAAGAGTGTATTGAAGTTGTAATTTTTGATGAAGAAATAGTTAATAAGGGAAGCAAGAAATGGAAATTAACTGTTTGTGGCTATTTTGTGGGTTACAAAATGTCATACCAAGAGATGAGATACAATATATTCAGAATGTGGGGAAAATTTAGGCTCAAAAGCGTTATACCTAATGGTAATGGTGTGTTTCTATTCAAATTCAAAAGTACTAAACGTGTACAGTCTGTGATTGAAATGGGACCCTAGATGGTGAATGGGAAACCAATGTTTGTACAAAAATGGGATCCTTTTGTGTCTTTGGATAACGTTAAACCTAGTAAACTACCATTGTGGGTAAAATTAAGGAATTTACCTCTGGAACCTTAGAGTTTAAAGGGAACTAGTGCAGTGGCTAGTAGGTTAGGTACTCCTCTGATTATGGATCAAATCACAACTAATATGTGCAAATTGGGAAATGGTGGATTGGGTTTTGCTAGAGTGTTGGTTGATGTGGAAGCTAGAAAAGGACTTCCTGAAAAGATTGAGATTGTTTATAAGAACAATGAGGGAGTGGTTTCAGGCAATAAGAGTGTAAATGTCAGCTATGATTGGGCACCACCTTTGTGTTCCTTTTATAAGGTGTTTGGTCACTGTGATAAAAATTATAGATGCAGACCTAGATCAATTGATGAATTTATGGAAATGGAGAGGAATGAGTTGAAAAAGAAACAGGAAAGTGCAGAATTTATACCAGTTCAGCATAGGAAAAGAGGTGGGAAGAAGGTGAATATAAATGAGGGTAATAAGAAAGAGAATGAAGGGATTAAAAGCAAAAATGTCATGTATAAGCCAGTGGAAAAAGATGATTCTAAAGCAAATGAAAAAACAAGGTATGAAATGAAGGAAGTTCAAATGAATGAAAAAGGTAAACCTAAGAATACTAATGATGGAGACCAGAAGCAATCAAATGGAGGAAGTAATACTAAAAGGAATAATGTTGCAGTGTCCCAAAACCAAGCTAGAAAAAGAAATAAGTTTAATGTTTTGAGGGATTATGATGGAAATGGAATGCAAGAGAATGACAGGCAGAATGAGCTTACAGATGATGAGGAAGATGATGTCATTGAATGTTCTGGGATAAAAAGTAGTATTAATGCTAATGAAGTTGTTGGACTTGATTCCAATGTACTTCAGGAATGTTGTTAATGCTGGTTCTGTTTCTCTTTCTTTGAATATGGAGTTCAAAATTGGAATTTAGATTGTTAGAGGTATGTATACTTCTGACAAGCAAAATGAAGTTGCAAAATTCATCACTGATGAGAATTTGCAGGTATGTTCTACTCTTGAAACCCATCTAAAGAATAAAAAGCTTTCTAAAGCTTGTGAGAAAGCTTTTGGAAACTAAGATTGGATCTCTAATATGCATCTCTGTAGTAAGGGGTGTAAAATTATTATTGGCTGGAATAGGGATTTGGTCATTGTTAAGTGCCTTCATATGACTGATCAAACTGTTCTATGCATAATTGAGGACATTAGTTCTCATCTTGTTAGCTTTGTTTCCTTTATGTATGCTGCAAATGGAAATATTAAAAGGAGGAACCTATGGGCTAATCTAAACAGACATCTAGTGGAAAGCCATGGTTTATAGGTGGTGATATGAATGTTATTCTAAAAACTAATGAGCACTCTGTAGGAGTTTCTTTTGTAAGTAGTGAAATGAAGGAGTTCAATGATTGTGTAAATATGTTGATCCCACTTGAATAGATCTTGCTTAGCTTGTAAAAGGATTAGCTGTATTGAATAAATCCAAGACAACTATAGTAGAAACCTTGATTATGAATATCAAAGACTATGCAGAATCTAGTCAATGATACTAAGAAGAATTCTTTATAAAACAGTAACACAAAATCAATAACAAAACAGATTACCAAACTTTCAGCCTCAATATAAAATGAACACTCTTAATAGTGTTAGAGTGTACAAAACCTTGAAGCTATAAATGACTGTATAAAGATCTATCAAACTACATGCCCTAGGACCTCCTTTTATACACCAAGGAGTCCTACATGGCTTACAATATATTCCTAAATTATCATGATCTTTTAAACAAATAACTTATACATATCTTTTACCAAAATATCTCATACTTATCCCGTAAGTAATCTTGATAAGCAATCTTCATCTTTATCCTTCTGATTGTAGAAACTCTTCTAGCAGTTGTAATCTTTCAGTAGTTGTAACTTTCATACCAGCAGCATCAACTTTTGTATAAGCAGCACTAACTGTGTATAAGCAGTAGTAACTACTTAGAATATTTTCTTTATTCTTCACTGGTAGTACTAAGTTACCCTAGCAGTACTAACATATACTAGTAGTACTAAGTTACACTAACAGTAGTAACTTTTATACTAGCAGTATTAACTAGTTAGTAGGATTTCTTCTAAGTCTCTGAGCAGTCTTTACTTCCATTAGTAGTAGTAATATATACTAGCAGTAGTAACTAACATTACTTAACTACTTAGCATATTACTAACAGCACTAAGTTATGCTTGATAGCAGTAACTCTAACCTTAGCAATATTAACTCCAAGCAGTCTTTTAATCCTAATAATCCTCCCCTAAACTTGATGTTCATCTTCTGAATCTTCAAGTTTCATTAAAAGTCTTTCACTATCACCAGGAGGATGCATTCAAACACTTCCAGGATTCTTTTTTTATTTTACCAAAAGCTTTAGAAGTTGATAACTCATTTCATTTTATTGATCTACTTAAAGCTTCTTGTTGAGCATGCCAGTGATTGTAGCAGGTGTAAGTGGATATTTCTTTTCTACCAGCATAAAGATATGCAGATTTTTAAATCTTACAAAGTGCACTCTACTTGAAGAAAATAGCTTCCATACTGTCACATTGTGTCCTTCTAGAATCCTCCATACTTCACTTTCTATATCAAGCTCAAACATTACTTTTAGATCTCCCAATAACACTCTTTCATATGCCTCCTATGGCCTTGTATTCCCATGTTTAGCATTAACCAACTTCCAGCGTGTTTCTAAGTCTTCCCTGTCAATATTTTGAAGCACCCGAATCATAGATGAATACCTTTTTGAACTTCCATCAGCTATTATCAATTGAAAGTATCCCATCTTTCCTTCTTTGATGATTTTCTATTCAACTATGACTGGAGGCTTAGTGGCTAGAGGTATAGCATCAATTACTACCTCATCATCTTGAACTATCTCCATATGTTTTTTCATCTCTGCATCCTCTTGATCATCATCTCCTTTAGCTTCTACATGTTCATCTGTCCTCTGCTTCTTTGAATTATCAGATTCAAGTTCTTCTCCAGATCTTTTAGAACTTCCTTCTGCTTTTGTCTTACTGCCTTTCACCAACTCTGTATCCATGTCTACAAAAGTGTTTACCCTTTTCATCTCTTTATCAAACATCTCCTAGATCTTATCATAACTTTTTCTCTTCAGCTGATTGTGTTTGTATCCAGCCATGTTTTTTAAATAGGTAGACATTGTATTTCTCTTTTGTGCCTTAGTTAGTGGCCTGTTCCTTTTCTCTTGAGCTCTTAATACTGCAAAGTGTTTCTTTCTCTTCTCCAAGAGTTCTACAAACAACTTTGACTTTTCTTCAATACTCAACTGTTCTTGTTCTTCTGTTTGCATTTGTTGAGCTAATTGAAAGTCAGCATCCATCATAGCTTGTGTGTTATCCCATGATTCAATTAAAGCTATGTTGGCTTCTTCTTCCTTTTGTCTTGAAAGCCTCTCTTCTTCTTCCAATTCAGCTTGTAGTTAAGCTTTAAGATTTCTAGCAACTTCTTCATTAATTGCAATTTGATCTTTCTTCTTCAAAGGTTTTTTAGGCTTAACCATTTTTGCCTTGCCTTTGTCTTTAGCATGTGGAAGTTGTGAAGGAGAAACTATTGGTGTAGATGCAGGTGCCTGCTCCTCCTGATCATGAAAGAAGATTCCTTTGCCTTTGGTCTTGAGCTGGTAGTTGTAACTGTTGTAGCAGCAGTTGTAACAGCCTTGGGTTTTGCACTTTTAATCTCTATCAAAGTCTGAGCAAGAGTCAATTCTTCTGGAATTTCAACACTGGCAGTAGTAACTACTTCACCGGCAGTAGTAACTGGATCATCAGCACTAATGTAACACCCCCTTATTTGACATATAGAAGCAGAATCTAATTTGGGGTATTACTTCACGAATCAACAGTCATAATCATAGAAAATGACTCAAAAGAGACGTTTTGGAAAATTTAGTTATCATTCCATAATATATCAGAGTTTTACAAAAGAGGTCCCAAAGTACATTGAAAACATAAAGTTTGAATGATAACAAGTTTGGACGTCCTCAAGTCCAATGCCACTCCGTGCCATAGTTTGCTCAATTACCTGAGATAAACATGCTAAAAGGGTCAACACAACGGTTGAGTGAAATTCATAGATTTGTAAACAAGATGGTTGAATACAAGTTATCATAAGTGGTAATAATTGCATGCATTTACAATTATCATGGAAAACAGTATTATTGCCCTAAGCTCATGCAACCAAACATTAACATGGAAATCACCTCAGTGACATTAGTGAGGAACAAATGTCCTCGTGGAAAGGTAACTTGCCAAAGTTACCCATTGTTCTCAAATATAGTGCGTTTGGTTACCCCATGTACGGGTACACCAACGGGAGTCGTCACCCCCAATAGATCTATCCACAATATTCGCGTTCACTCGCAAGTGACTAATGGTTCATGATTAAGAAATATTGGCAGTGAAGGCAAACTTAGGCAATAATATATCAGGATAGCATACAGTTGGAAAAATACTTGTATTCATGGTTTATAGCATGTATCCCCCTTGCAGGTTTATAAAACATTCAAAAGATTGAAATGCGAGGCTATGAACTCACCTTGATAAGGTAGTTGATTGATTTGAAATTTAATTCAAATGGAAATAAACTGCCTCGTCACGCAACCTGGGGTAGTATGTCAAGTCTTAGTTTGATTGTTGATATTCCAAACTTTATTTCATAAAGTTTAATGTAAATATTCATTTGGTTTATTAACTTGTGAAAATATCGTATCACTGTTCGGGCTATCATAATCTAGAGGTCATGTAGTAAACGTTTGAGGAGCTAGGACACTTTAAATCGTAAATCCAGCACCTCGGCAAAACGTCTACCCAAATGAAGCCTCTCACATGAAATTCCCTTGTAACGCGATACGTTATAGTGTAAATGATAAGATTTTATCTTTTAAGTTTCTTTAAAAGTTAGTAGATGATAAATTATGTTATATATAAATATATATAACATAATTGTTTAATGACGTTTCGATCGATAAATGATAACGACAAATATGTCAGGCTTTAATAAAATCAGTCTTATAATATTTAAATATATTTTTATACTTAATATAAAAATATTACATTTTATACCCTTGAGAATATGAAAATGACAATATATACCCTTGGTATATATATTTACAAATTTAACCCTTTACTTTATATTTAAAACATTTAAACCTTTAACTTTAAAATATGGCAAAACAAGCCCTTGTGGTTTTAACTTTAGGATACTTACATTTTCAGCCCCTCTAGTTTATAAGTTTCAAAATGTTACAATATATACCCATTTGCATGAAACGTTTTGCATTTTAAGTCCAAAATCCACAATTCTTGTATTTTTTTTATCTCAAAATCAATTTGCAGCTTATAGCTTATTACTATAAGCTAAAATAAGTAAGTTTTACGAGCTTGTAGCTTATGAGCTTAAAAATCCAAAATGGGTATGTTTGGTTTAGAAAAATTAACCCGATGGGTTAGAGCTTTTAGGATAAGTTTTAATGCTTATAAAAGTGATAAGTGAGCTTATAGAAATAGCTTATTACAACAGCTTTTGGCTTATAGCTTATTAGGTTTACAAAAAGAGCTTTTTAGGGTTTAAGAGTTTTAAGGGTTCGATTAGGGTTCGGTTTTAGTTTAGGGTTTCTAACATGGTTTGGGTTGATCAAAGGATTACAACAAGGTTCATACATGATCTTAAACATAATTAGAGCTTATTGAATTAGATAGAAGACTTGCTAGTACACAAAATGATAAATTGGGTCGAAACAAGCAATTATAGCCCGAAATCCTTAGAAGATGAATCAAGAGCTTCTCTTTCTTAATCTTGGTTTCCTACTTAACTTAACCTTCTTCCTATTCTTTCTTAGCTCAGCCAGAACACCATTTCAAGTATGTGTTTGAGTTTATGGTGAGTTATGAAGGTATGGGTGTGTTTCGGCTATATATATAGGGACGAATGGAGTGGAGGTCAAGTAAACTTGGAGTAGTGGCCAAGTAAACTTAGAGTGGTGGCCAAGGAGTGAAGAGTGGTGCCCAAAGAGTTTTACTAGGAGCCCAAGGTGGTGATAAGGTGGTAGTGAGGGTGCTTGGTTGATACATCATTAAAGGTCATGGTTGTTTTTGGACAGCCAACATCAGTCCCGGTGAAATGGTTGTCATTTACAAACCGTAATTCTGATTAAGCTAAAACCAGTGAGCATGGTTAGATATTTGAGTCATCTACAACTTTTAGTTTTACATATTTAGGGTTTACTATACAAAAATCTAGAGATAACAGCCATTTACTACAGGTGTGCAGAATCTACGCACCTTTGCTATTTCGGCTATAACTAATTCATCCGACATCGAATCGGGTCGAGTCACCCGGCAAAATGATCACAAGACATAGGGCTACAACCTATTATCTTTTCTTAATACCAAACACCTCTGTTTTTTGCCCAGATCCTATGTTTTATCAACTGATCAGATTCTGAAAATTTAACTATGAACTTGGTTCGAACTAGTTTAAGTGCTATCGGGTTTGCCAGGGTTTTTAGGTTAGGTTTTTGGGTTAGGACGAGTGTTAGAGGGAAACTAGGATTCAAATGTGATGCATTGAGTACTTGTAACTTGTGTCTAAGAGGTTGTACGAAATGCTTTAGAAAAATGGAAGGAAAATGTATATTTTGAATTCTATGCATTGCCAAATTGTAAATTATGCTTCAAGGGGTTGTACATTGGTTTAGGAGGGAATTATATTCAAATATTATACATAGATAACTTGTACACTTGTCTTATAAGCTTGTACATTTGTATTGTATGTAAAGTTTACATGAAATCGATGTTTTGATATAAACGTTAACGTATGAAATTGGTTTTAAATTAAATGTTATGAAAGGTACGTTAAATAGATAACATATGGTAAAATGGTGATTAAAACATATTGCTTAACATATTATAACATTTACTTGCTATAAACGTTGATGAAATTGGCATTGGTAGGTTGCGTGAGCTCGTTTACTTTGGTAATGTAAGTTACGTTACATTATGGATGGAATAAAGCAAAAAAAAAATCTTTCCATGAAAATGGTTACATCTAATTTAATAGATAGATAATTACATTGAGGAAAATTATGGGTTGTTATAGTTTCCCAACCTTAAAAGAAATCTCGTCCCGAGATTTAGTTGAATATTAGAGTGATGTTTGAAAATAGATGTGGATATTTGGCACAAATTTGATCTTCGTGTTCCCACTTAAATTCTGGTCCTCTTTTAGAGTTCCATCTTACTTTGACTATAGGAATACGACTTTGTTTTAGTTGTTTGACTTCTCGATCTATAATTTCAACTGGTTTTTCCACAAAATTAAGTTTGTCATCGAGTCGGAGCTCTTTTATTGGAATGATAAGAGATTCGTCAAATAGACATTTCTCTAGATTAGAAACGTGGAAAGTATTGTGAACATTATTGAGTTATTCGGGAAGTTCAAGTGTATATGCCACTGGACCGACCCTCTTAAGGGTCCTGAATGGTCCAATGTACCAGGGGTTAAGCTTTCCTCGCTTTCCGAATTGAATGACACATTCTGAAAGATAAGAAAAAAGACGGATCTCCTTGATATATACTTTTCAGTTTTTATACAGGATATGAGGCTTAGTCGTGTTTTACTTCGATCTACTCGGATGATCAAAGTTTCACCGTCGATTGGAATGTGGACGACTTTCTTGTCACAAAAAATTTTAGCATGATACTTGGATAACCGATCCATACCAATGACGATGTCGAAACTACCGTGTTAAATCGGCATGAGATCAATTTTGAAAGTGTTAGCCTTAAAATATGGTAACATATCCGAAATTACATTAGTTCATATATAGTTAGACACGTAGGAACTAATAATGACTAGTTGCGATAGTTATGTGTCACTAGGACTATATATACCCCCTCTATACTTCCATGGAGGGGTGAAGTTCACATTTGTAAAAGTGTAGTGTGTGTGTTTTCTCTAACACACACACTCTTCCCATCTCTTTATACCTTAAACTCAAATAATATGGCTATTCATCTTTTTCATTTTACACAACCTCCAGATCTGTTTAATTCCTTGTTCGTGTATGTCATTTACAATCTACAATTGGCATCAGAGCTAACCAGGGGTATTTTGTATCATGTGTTTGTTGTTCATGTTCTGGTCACTGTTCACGGTTCACTGTTCATTTTCTTTTTTGTCTCATAGCTTTTTAAAAGCTTATAAACAGCTTATTTTTAAGCTTGTTTTGTGGTCCAAAGTGTGTACAAGAACAAGGAGTGTTCATCTCTTTTTTTTTTGGTTGAAGGCAGAAAATATGAATAAACATGGACCACCGAACCAGTCATTATTTAGTTAAGCCAAACTAGTTCATTTCAACAACAGCCGAACCAGTGGCATTTCAGCTTGAACCGAACGAGATATGTTCTTAAGGAGTCGAACGAGTGAATTTACAACATCAACCGAACGAGTGATGTTGTCAAACAACCGAACTAGTTGATTCTTCATCAATCGAATGAGTGATATTATTTATCAACCGAACAAGAATTGAAACAAACTCAACCGTGTCAACTCGGTAATTACCGAGTTGACCCGGTGAACTCAACGAGTCTGAGTCTGTCAACGAAGATCAAACGAAAAGCTAAAAAGAAAGACAAAACAACAACATCAACAGCCTTA
>BQNB010064760.1:11157-30899 GCA_026074375.1 Tanacetum coccineum | reverse complement strand
CATGCTCAGTTTTGTCATTTTGGCTTGGTTTTCTGTCTTTTTATTGATATCCACTTCCTGCACAATACAAATGCAAAACAAACATATATTTGGCAGTTTTTGTCTGTTTTTAGTCATTTAAGCTCGTTTTTGGAGGTAAAAGATATGTGTAATTAAGCACTTATCAATAGCCCATCTCATACGGCATCTCTACCTGAGGCCTGCTGTGTGAAGTTGAACCAAATGATTAAGGTCCATCATCCAGTCTTCTCTTTTGTCAATGTCCCTATCAGTAATAAGGCCAGCTTCAACTCTTGCATCCCAATGCAATAAATGGTGAGATAATTCTTCTCTCGATTTGTTTTGGGCTGCAATCTTGCTCATGGTCCAAGTTTTGATATCTTGTCTTAGTCTTTTAATCTTGTTTTTGAGGACAAGATTAGGAGGAAGGATTATGTCATTCGAGGAAGAGCTATAAGAAGCCCAAGACTCAGAAATGACCACTAAAAAGTCCCCATCCCCAATCTATTTGTCAAAAACTCTAAAAGGCTTGGGCCCAAAGTTTCGCGAGTCTACCTGAATCATGATAGGGTAGTGGTCCGAGTAAGACCTACATAAAACAGAAACTGAGGCATCGTCCCAAGCATCAAAGAAGTTATGTGACACCAAGAACCTGTCAAGTTTTCTAGCCTTTTTCCCACCTTTATCAAACCTTGTGAAACGCCTACCATTAAGGGGAAAATCAAACAAACCGGCTCGAGATACAAAATCGTTAAAAATATTTGCATCCCCAGAATCAAACGAACTACCAACCCTTTCTCCGTGGTGTCTTACAACATTAAAGTCGCCAAATAGGATCCAAACAACATCAGAAGAGTTTATGATAGCCTCAATCGCGAGCCATAACTGCTCTTTTAAGGGGCTGGCTTGAGGGGCGTAAACATTTATGAGCCTAATTTTCGAGGACATACCAGCCCACGAGCCCAGCACGACCATAAAATTCCTATCACAAATTTTGCTATCTAAAGAGAACACACCAGAAGCACCGGTAGAACAACTAAAAGCATAATCGACAAAAGAACGAGGCCAAAGGGAACGCATAGTAGAATCGTCTATCGCATCAAGTTTTGTCTCTTAGACACCAAAGAAAAGAGGATGATCAGTGTCAATCAAACCCTTAATCCAGGACTTCTTATTAGCACATCCAAGACCATTACAATTTAGGGAGATGCCCTTCATAATGAACATGATAAACTCTGAGAGAAAACACAACAAGATCAGGAAGATCTTGTAGGTTCCTTGATTAAAACTGGCTTAAAAGAGTAGCCTATTTTCCCACCAATGAATTCAGTAGCTTCTACGTCCTCCAAACCAATCGAATTACTTTGGGAGTTGAAAGAATCAGGGCCAAATTCACCTACAACCAGATTCTTTTTTTTGTGCTTTCTTTTTCTGCCACCAATAGCCGAAGGATCTATGTTGCTATTATTAGATATTCTCTGGAAATTATATAGAAGTTCATCCAGGTACAAGTCAAAATGGTTTTTGCCTTTTGCATTGGGACTCAAAGAATTTATCGAGTCGTCTGCCTGGATGCCAACATTATCAACCTGGATATTTTCAGTTTTAGACATCATAAGGCTGCTATCAGGAGGCCTAATCAATGGGGCCTTTTCATGAACCCATAATCCTGGGGACTCATCACCTGATAACGAATCACCTTCGTCTTGGACCTCCATGGAAGGACCAACAACTTCCTCTTCAAACATCAACCCCTTCATTGATTTATTCTCCCATTTATATTTATGTTCACTGAGAAGGCAAGAGGAAACAAAGGGTTCCTCAAAGATCCTAACCAGGTAAGATTTTTTGTTCAGAATAACATCAATCGGTTGGCCAATGTCCCTCATATTGTGCGTAATAATAAGAGATTTCACGGGGGTGAGGATATTAGATACAAAATTTAAGCGACCAACTTCTAGCAGACTACCAAATCTTCCTGCAATAGCCTTTACCGCAACAAGGTTTCGGCCCAAGATAGGAGGCCCCTCTATAACAACCCAAGTTAGCTTGCCATAGAGCTCCCCGGTTTCTTCCCACGGCTTGATGTCATTGAACCAATGTTGGAGCCAACATTTGTTTTCCTCCAAACTTTTAAGAGCAGAATCTTTCGAAATCCATTCAAACAAAAAAAAGAGACCACCTACATATTTTATCTTGCAATCATCAAGACCATTATTAGTCATGATGTCCCACGCATTAAGAAGAACCTGCAAGTTTTTGGCTTTTCCCACCCAACAACAATCTAGTTTCGACCTAATATTACCATCTTCCTCGATAGAGATTTTAACACGATTATCTTGGGCGGCTTTATTGCGGCCGACCACAACATCCTTAAAGGAAAAATTAAAAGTTGGTCTCGAGGAATGAGTTTTAGGGAGAGAACCTGCATTCATATGAGGGAAGTCGGAGTCGAAAATTCCATTACCTCCTATTTTAACGAACTTATCCTTGTTGATCACGAGAGGAACATTCCCAATCAGAATAGTTTTGATCCTTCTTTCAAAAGTCGCAACATCCCTGATATTGACGAATCTCACAAAACCAAATCTTGTTCCCTTCTTAGTTCTCTTAAAAGCTATATAAACATCAACCACATTCCCATATCTACTAAACATTTTCCATAGCGCACCCGAATCCCAAGAATCAAGGAAGTTAGTAAAGAAGAAAGAAAAAGCCTTTTCTTTCATAACCCGATCGAAATATGAGAGCCTATGCCTTCCACCCGCCTTGTGGGGAAGAACCTTTCTGCCTTCAGTAGGAGCCTCCGTTGTAGCTCCTTTGTGTTTTCTTGATACCCTTGTCCAATCGTCATCATCATCATCCTGCTTGAGTGAATCTTTAGACAAAATGGGGTGGAGTGTTTGACTTCCCATTCTAGAGAGAGAAAAAAAAGTAAAATAAAATGACTCGATGACGTTTTGGCGTCATCCCGTCAGCTGTTCCTGTCGACGCGAGGTGAAAACACCGGACACCAAATGCTTTTAGCATCACATTCCATGTTTAAAAGGAATAAATGTGTATATATATGAAATTTTATATTTCTTTTAATGCTAATTTTTTAATTATAAAATGTTTAAACACAAAATCAAAAGTTATGATTAGCATAAGCTCAAAAAATATTCATAAGTCATAACTCGTAAGAACTTTTTGAGGACCCTAGGGACTTTACCAACCGATTCTATGTCATCACAGGGTCAATGATTTCATCATCTGAATAAGTACTAAATTGTTACCCTCATTTTGCACGCTTTGTGAAATGAATGAAAACGTGAGATAAAGCATTTATATGAAAGAAAAAAAAAGGTGTGCTAAACATACACATTAATGGTGCGTTTGATGTATAAATGGGTTTGGTATATGATTTGGATTTGATGTAGGATTTGGATTTAAAGTAAGATTTGAATTTGATTTAAAAGAAACGAGTTGTAAAATGACCCGCGCGTTGCGGCGGGGACTAAGCAAATGTCGAAAGATATTTATCTTTGATAATAATATGGGCTAAAAGTAGTCCGGTTAAGGATCCAAATATTTTTTTGAATTTTTTTTTAGAAAATCGTGCGTATTTCACTATATACTAATCCACAAACGTCTGACTGCAACTTTGACTTTGTGTGGGCTTAATAATATGGTCCACTTAGTGTATTTGTGGCCTGTGCAACGTTTGGGTTGTTCGTGTTTCTGTGTGCACCGCCTAACTTTCCACTATATTCTTGGTTAGACCGCAAGCGTTGCAATATTGGCCTCGTTTTAATCGCAATTCGAAAATATTTCTAACGGTATTTTTTTGATATGAATGGGAAAATCGTAAATAGTTAAAAGTTGAGGGTCCGTTTTGTAATTATTTTACTTTTGGCATTGTAGCACTGTAGCAGTTGGGCTAGATGTTGGACTAAACTTTAAAAAAAAACTACTTGGGCCGGCCCAAAATGGGAGCCCAAGTCAAACTTGCGGTCTAACCAAGAATATAGTGGAAAGTTAGGCGGTGCACACAGAAACACGAACAACCCAAACGTTGCACAGGCCACAAATACACTAAGTGGACCATATTATTAAGCCCACACAAACCCATCAGCCCAAAGTTGGTCAAAGTTGCAGTCAGACGTTTGTGGATTAGTATAGAGTTAAATATAGTAGCCTGCAAATAGAAAAAGAAAAAGTAAAACAACTTTTATTTGCTCCATAGTATATAGAGTAAAAATTCGAAAATATTTCTACGGGTATTTTTTTTATATGAATGGGAAAATCGTAAATAGTTAAAAGTTGAGGGTCCGTTCTGTAACTTTTTTACTATTGGCATTGTAGCACTGTAGCAATTGGGCTAGATGTTGGAGTAAACTAAAAAAAAACTACTTGGGCCGGCCCAAAGTGGGAGCCCAAGTCAACCTTGCAGTCAAACATTTGCTCCATAGTATGTAGAGTAATAAGTTCTGTGTGCAAATAAGTAAGAAAAAAATCAAACGTAACATGTTCCATTCATATATGAAAAGAAATAATTAGAGAAAACGCGAATTATTCGCCACACAATTGAGTTTGTAAGAATTATAATAATAAACGTAAATGCAATTTAATCTCCAAGTTTGATGGCTTGAATAGCAATAATCGTGAGATTTAATCAATCGAGCAACGAATGTTCATTCCACATAATAAACAATACAAAATGTAAGTAAAAGTAGATTTTGATTACTAATTTAGTAGAAATTTGAATACGGTGAAAGGCTTGTGAGATGTATATTGTACATACCTCTTGAATGTCGTTCATAAACCTTGTAGTACTTCTTTGTAGACGACATTTGTAGTAGTTTTAGATATATTACCATCTCGATCACAAACGACAACCTTCAAACCTTTTTTGCTTGTTACTCTTGAAACAACAACGTATAGTTGTCCATGTGTGAAAACAATACGTGGCAGGTACAAACCCACTTTTGAGAGCAATTGACCTTGACTCTTGTTAATAGTCATGCCAAATGAAACTAACAGAAGAAATTGTTTTCTGACGATGTGAAGCGGTAAACGTATTTCGAAAGGAGTAATTCTCAACCTCGATATGATAACCTTCTTTCCATAGTGTGTTCTGTTAATGATTTACGCACTAATCGAAGTTCTTGTTAATTTTAGAACTTGAAGTCGTGTTCCATTATGGCAATACTTGGCTCTTGATGTTGATTTATTCTTTTAACAAAGAGTTGTTATAAGAAAATGAATATATTTTTTAGGGATAAGTTTCTACACTTGTTAAGCATACAACTTATTGCGAATGTGTAATGGTAAGTTAATTGGGTAAGTATTAATATATGAAGTTGTAGATTTTTGTCCTAATGAGTGAGTTAAAAAATATATACACATATGAGGCCATGAGGGTGTTAGCAGGCTTATGTTTGTAGGCTCGGCCTATGTTGGGCTTAGGTGTAACACCCCCAAATTGGGTCGCAGCGGAATAAAGGTCCGGGGTGTGTCACTTCATAGATCAATAACACAAGATGTATATAGAACGACCAAAAAGTCGTTTAAAACTGATACATTGGAATTAACAAAGTATTTGTTACATAAGCTGAAGCTTCACTTGTCCACTTGTTCAAAATACAAAGATTTCTAGCCCATAACAGTTATACAAAATGTAATGCGACAAAATCTTTAATGCATGATATCCACATCAAAACCACTAATGTATCCCTGGCATCTCGTGCCTACTGACCACCTGAAAACATTGCTTTAAAACGTCAACAAAAATGTTGGTGAATTCATAGGTTAGTAAAATATAATATGCAGGACCACAAGACTTTCCCCGTGATAATGCAACAAATGCACACATCACAAAATCCGATTACGTTTTCCTAAGCTCATGACACTGAAGCTCGACAATTATATTCGCAATAATAAATATTGCTATTCTGCCCGATCAGATGTTCAACCCTAAACATCCCAAATCCGACATGCTATAACGTTCGTTCCCGGTGATAGCTAATCACCCGAACGGGGAGGTCAATCCCAAATAGATCTATTCATAACATTCGCGCTCACATAATGTAATTCACAACTACATCTATGCAATTGACAGTTCATGATAATGGGCTCAACTTGGGTTATCGCTACTTAGGCAAACACGTAATCAATATAAAATATACACTTGCGTCCAATTTATAAAACAAAGCATGTTTCCACCCCAAAGTTATAAATCATTGAAATCGTAAAAATGTGGGGCTATGAACTCACCTTGAGTTACTGATAATCCAAATATCACAGATAATGCGTCACGCAAATCGTTAGATGCAACCTATTTAAATTAAGGTCGTATAAGTGCTAAGCATGGTAATTAACATCTACCATATACAATTCTACATAGCTAGATCACCATCTAATTGTTTTGGTAAAATTGTGTTTAATAAGTTAAAACGTTTATAATTACTGTTTTAGTAAAACTGGCGTAACTTTCGCGTTTCAAGTCCGTTTGAGGTGTTTCTTGCGCTCACGTTTTCGTATTAAGTCGAGTTATCAAAATTTGACATTTTCAAATTTTGGACCTACTGGTGAACAGTAACTTTTACTGTTCACACCAGATCATAAGTTCACTTATATCGTTTTTGTTGTCGTAAAACTCGTATACGTCGTATTTTCTTCGTTATAGCTCCGTTTTTAGCGATTCCTTCGAGCACGTTCTCGTAATTGAAAGTTCTATTGATTTATGAGGTTTACAAAAATAAAAGTTTCTGTCATGAATAGTAACTTTTATAAAAATAGTTTTATAAAAGTATTAATTGTCGTAAACTCGCGAAATTCATAACTCATTCGTTATTAATTGAAAATTTTCGTTTCTTATCATTTTGGAATCCTAAAAATATGTGTAATCTGTTAAAAATACTAAACTTGCTGTTTTATATAATTTTTATAAATTGTTTTATAAAAATTCTTTTATAAATCCGTTTATTTATCGTATAACTTGTTTTTACCGTAACTTTTTCGTTATTTATCCGTTTTTCAAGTTTCTTACATGCCCGGATTCGTCTTGAGATGTAGTATTTTATAAAAACATAAAGTAGATATGTTTATATTCGAATTTTGGACAGAAACATTGAATGACTTTATTAAGTCTATATTTAACCTTTGTTTTTATACTTTTAACTTTGTAATCTACCACAAGTCTTATATACCATATATGTTATATGTCATACATATATTAAAGTCCATTAGTCCATCATTGTCCTCATATGTCCAAATTACCAAGTCCATAATAATACTTTTAAACCATAAATTTCATAAGTAACCTTTAATCACTATTTTATACATAACCATTTTTACACATAAACCATGGGTGTACAAAAGTTATTCTTCCAATATAACCTTATTTTAGTGTTCATATAACATATATAATTATATTATCCATAGTCAATTATTGCCATTGTCCGAAGTTAACAACTCCATAACTCACATGAAAACATTACATCCTTAAGTAAACTTTTTACTTCCAGTTACAACTTATATAATTTCCACATTAATCAACATGTTACATACTTATAGATTCATTATTCCATATATATAAAACAACAAAGCCGAAGAAAAGTGGACCAAAATCATAATTACAAGTGAACTCTTTTTTACATGATTAAAAAGCCCTAAATGGTGATTTAGCTATAAAGAATTTATATACGCATAAAATCATGTTTATGAAATAATGAGAGTTTTAGATAACCTTATATGAGATGTAGTATGATAGCAAACAATATCTAAACCCTTGTTTAGATATCAACCCAAAGTTAACAAGCTTAGAAAACCCTAGTTTTCTTTTAAAAACCCTAGAACCCCTAGCTTTCTTTCTTTTCTTCAACACTTGAAATGATTAACCCCAAATAAATGGCCATATTTATTTCAAAATACTTTTAAGGTATCTTAGATATGTTATATGAGAGTGTGGTAAATGTTTTAGAAAAGTTTGTATGATAAGGATATAGGGTATTGGTTTTTGGACAGTGGGCACAAAGGCGAAAAGTAGGAAAATTTTTTGTTGATTTTTGGTAAAGAAATAGAATATGTTTTTAACTCATGTAAAGTCTATAGATAAATATGTATAATGGTGCTAGGCAAAAGTGGAATTCAAAGACCAAAAAAAATGGTCCTAGGGGGGGGGGGGGGGGGGGAGGGGGGGGGGGGTGGGGGAGGGTTGGGGGGGGGGGGGGGGGGGGGGGGGTTTGGAGTACCACCCCCGGCAACAAATTGGTCAAAAAGGAGGGAATTAAGGGAGACTAGTTTAGTCAAAGTCCTTACTTAACGTCCATTTTGTACATGCTAGGTCTTTATGACTTGTGTTTCTATGTCCCTTAAAGAAGATGTTAGTTCATTATTTCATGGAATATGCTAGCTAGTAATATCTTGATAGAAAATGAATGTATACTTGCACTTGGAAGTAACTTTGATAAATGGAAGTGTAAATGTAAAGTGAAGCCTTGTTAATAAAAGTATACTTGTAACAATGATAAGTCTTGACTATTCTTGGCATATATGGGGCGTCCATATATATGAGGGTAAAGTTTTATAAAACTTTTTTATCATTGGAAAATAAATTAGCGGCATTTGTTGAACCGTAAAAAAAAATATTTTTGGTTTCCGGTATGCTTAAACTTACTTTATAGCGAAACTTACATAATTTACGTAACCGAAAAAAATAAAATAAACAACGACCATAATTATTCTCAAAATAATTATTTAATACTTGATTGATGTAAACGCTTAATTGTTTGATGCCCCATTACATTGAACGCTAATTTTTAGCCATACTCGATTTTTACTTAATACATAAGTATACAAAGCAAACGCGTATGACACTAAAATAAATAGTAGATTTTAATCAACGTCGTCAATGACTTTCAAAACACGGGTGTTATATTAGGGTTTAAAAAAAATCTTTGTATTACTTGTATTTTATACTCGACCACTTTGTATGGTTTTTTTTTTTATTTTCATAATCAATATACATCAAAACATTGTATCATCCTACATGGTATCACACGATGGTTTCTCAGATCCTAAAATAAACGCTTCCGCTTGTTTGTAACTTTATCAATCACAAGTTCTGTTTTTACCGATAGTTTCATCTCTGATGTTCCCGTTTCTCGACTAAGTTAGTCGACGTTTCTTGGCTAAGTTTAGCCACTGTTTTACCGATTGCAGTTTCAGTCGGTGTTTTGTTTTGGTTTCTCCCACCACAAACCCCTAACTACTTTTGAGGCCCTAAAATCTACAAAACCCAAAAATTCTATATAACCTACATATTACCCCACTGTTCTAAACGATCAAACATGACAAACGACAACCCACACCCCCACACCGGCACTTACCTTATGAGGATAAACACAGTGGCAATGAATCATTTAACCACTTTT
The DNA here is from genome assembly GCA_026074375.1 of Tanacetum coccineum. Taxonomy (NCBI): domain Eukaryota; kingdom Viridiplantae; phylum Streptophyta; class Magnoliopsida; order Asterales; family Asteraceae; genus Tanacetum; species Tanacetum coccineum. Next base: position 21,483 of record BQNB010064760.1, on the reverse strand, counting down.
GTTCCAGGTTCTTTTTTTTCGTTCAGATATACCGAATACTTGTGTCGATGCGATGAATTAATTATGATTTATTAACCTCGTGGGTGTATTACTTTTCCCATCTATGTCAAGGTTATGGGATTTTTGGATCATTGTTATTGGATAGAAATTGTATTGCCTTGTGTTCTTGTTGATCCGGTTGCCTCTTCATCCACTACGACTCCTACGGATCCACCACCTAAGGATGCGGAATGGACCAAGATTGATTTCATCATTAGGTCTTGGATATTCTCCACACTTGCTCCATCACTAAGGAAACGTTTGGTTGATCTTAACCCTACCACTACCAAGGATGCATGGACATATTGAGGCTAATTTTTCAAACAACAAGCGCCCGTGCCTATGGCTTTCAAAGCCGAACCTAACGTTAACACGCAACATGAACTTGGGATTTATCATTGACGGTTATTTTCAAAGATAAATACTAATTATTTCGTTCTTAAGTTCTTGGTTCCCCTCTTAGCAATGATGATGTTGTTACTTTCGCGCTTGAGGGTTTACCTTCCACATATGAAAAGATCTATATCGTTTTGTAGTCGGGAACCCTTTTCCCGATCACAAAACGGTTAGATCCAATGTTACTAACTCAGAGATGCGCCTAAAGTCCAAAAGTTTAAAACCCTACTAGTTGATGCTACAAACCTCCTCTTTCTCTATGTTTTTATTGGCTAAATCCAACACTAGTGCTCGCGTGGTACTTCTTTGGAAAAAGAAAACACCCGAGTTGTAGTTTTGCTAAGGGTTCTTGTCGGTTTGGTGATGCTTGTAAATATCTTCACAATGGTGTTCACGGCAAGTCTACTTTGCTCCCTCGTACCTCGGGTTCGGCTTCAAGTGTGCCGGGTGTGACATGCTCGAATTTGGATATGTTGTAATCCCTGTTGGCTAAGTTTGGGTTAAGAATCTCTAATATTTTCACCCCCTCCCCTTAGGTCCGCTTTTTATAAAAATTTACGTTTTCTGTCCCGAATTTAGGGTTTCAAAGTTGTTTCGGCCCAATTATCTGCGCAGCCCATTATGTAAGTCCACAGTTTATTGCCTGGTTCTTTTTGGGTGTCCAATATGAGGAATGGCTTGGGTTATTCCCACAGGTGTTCATAACCGACGCGGGATCACCACGCAGGGGTTCCATTATCCACAACAGGGGTTTCAGACCTTTTCTGGTCCACCGCAGGGTTCACCTTTACAAGGAACTTTAAACAGCTAAGAGAGCCAGTTTCAGTTAATGACAGGGTTCCACTGCAGCAAGGGGGTTCTTTCTTCCTGGTTTGGTTCCACTTGGGCAATCCCCTAGTAATGCCTTTTTCATCCGAGTCAGCTATTTGTGTCCGGTTCACAAGGTTCGAGTCAAGCTACACTTTTGCCGAATGCATTTAATACCACGACTCTTCAAGAACCGGCCTCCGGCAATTGGAACATGGATACAGGTGCGAGTTCTCATCTTAATGATTCTGTACATTGTCTTAGTGATATTCTTAATATGTGCATTTACCCCGTCTGTTACAGTTTTGGTGACCGGGCGTTTTATTCCCGTCACTAACTCTGGCCATAGTGTTTTATCTACCCCTTTTCGTCCACTTTGTTTAAATAATGTCTTAATCACTCCCAATATTGTCAAAAACTTGATTTTCGTTCGTTAGTTTGTCCATGATAATTCTTGTACAGTTGAGTTTGACCCTTTTGGTTTTTCTGTGAAGGACTTCATAACTCGACGGGTGCTCCTCCGATGTGATAGCACAGTGAGCTCCTATCCTGTTTTACGAATCCTCCACTATACCTCATGCTTTTTCCTTACCATCATAGAACGAGGCATCAACGACTGGACATCCAAAATTGAAGTGATACGTCGTCTGTGTCTATTATTCTATTTCTTGTAATAAAGAAAATTTCATCCCGTTCTTTGCCCAGCTAGTCAGCTTAGTAAACACGTTGAAGCTCCGTTTGTTAGTTTCGTCTAGTTCTGTATACTTCGTGTTTTGACATTGTTCACTAACTGATTTTGTGGACCTCTCCAATTCCGATCTTTCTTGGTTTAGATTATGTTTTTTTTCTAGATCATTATTCTCATATGTTTGGGTTTTTTCCATAATATAATAAATCTGATGTTCTGTCTAAATTTCTGTTACTTTCGTATTTTGTTCGTACTCAGTTTAAGTATGAAATTAAGTCATTTTAGAGGTGATCATGGTGGTGAATTTGTAATCAAGCTTTTCATAAACTATTTAACGATAACGGTATCCATTTTAGATTTTCTTGCCTCCGCCACCTCACAACAAAATGTCAAATCTGAATGTTTTATTATGATCCGTAAATTAATAATCACATTCGTGATACGTTATTGGTTTCAAGCACATTTACCACCCAATTACTGGACTGAGAACTCTTATATGTCATTTATTTATTGAATATTTTTACATATCCCCGTGCCGACAATAACGAGATACCCTTTACACCCACGCCAGTTTGGTGCGCAACCCGATTATATGTCCTTCTCGTGTTTTTGGATGCTCTCATATATATACAAATGCACAAACTTGACCAACGTGTCACACCTTTCATATTTCCTGGGACAATGCTGCCCAATCATTTTGGCCCCCCTATCGTTGCCTTGTCTTAACACCAATAAAATTATCATATCCCTTCTTGGTAACCCTTTGATGAACACGGTTTATCCGTTTCCCTCCACCAAATCCACTACACACCTTCCTTATGATTTTTTGACGATTCCACTGACCTTATTTCCACAATTATTTGCATCGCTCCATTACTCTTCGTTCCAAGCACCGTCCAGACTCCTAGTTGACGTACCTACCCGCCTAACACCACCCTACACCTCCTCCACCACCTACGCCTCAGTCTGTGCCCTAAATTGTACCTGAACATGCACCCGCTCCCACTAATGATCCACCAACCATGTCAATTCATCCCATGGTCACACGTTCTCGTGTCAGGACTACTCGTCCTAATCCTCGTCGCTGGACATGTGTCTACTATCTCTCCCTGACCATCGGTCATTAAAAGAAGCTTTAATGATCCCAATTGCGAAATGCCTATGTTTGACGGAGTATAAATGCACGTATTAAAAATAAAACTTGGACTATGTAACCTGGCCAGAGGGTGACAATTTTTTCGTTGTATGTGGATATTTGTTCGCCATAAGTTTTTGGGCTGAAAGGAACTCTTAGGTCGGTCTAAAAGCACGTTCTTGTTTGCCAATGTAGCACGCAGTTGAGGGTGTTAGATGTTGATGGAGCAAAGACTTTTAGTCGTTTGTTAACCGGGCACTATTGGACTGTTCAAATTTATAGCTAATTTCTCGACATTGCCCTGGCTCAACAGCTGATGTCAAGAAATCTTTTTTACATTTTAGGCATTAAACTGAGAACTGTGTGTTTTATATGCAACAGCCTTCCAGTTTTTCGGACCCTAAGCATCCGAATTATGTTGGTTTATTGCAAGCGATCTCACTATGGGTATTAAGTAGCACCATCGCCGCGCCTGGTTTTCAGTGGTTTGCTGTTACAATACTACTATGTTGGATTACTCCTAGGCTTTGTGAAACTCCTCTTTATTTATTTACAGACAGGATGAGTGATACAACATTTTTGTTACTTATGTGAATGACATTGTTCTCAAAGCTTCATCTGATCGATTGCACATCAGATTAATAGCTTCTTCTTTACAAATCGCGAGTTTTCATGACACGATTTGGTAGCACTTAATTATTTTTTTGGGTATTTCAGTTAGCTGGACTCTCGTATGTTTTCTGTCACAAAGCGAAAGTATACTTATGGATATTTTGGAGCGTGCTCATATGGTTGGTTGTAATTCTTTTCGGACTTCCTGTTGATACTGAGACCAAGTTTGGGGATGGTGGTGTACTTCCGTTGTTGATCAACCTTATACCGGAGTTTACAGTCTATTCAGTATCCACATTTCCACAAGACCTAATATTCACGTATGCGTGCAGCAAGTTTGTCTTTTATATGCATGAACCACGAGAGCCTCAAATTCTCTGCTCTCAAGCGATTTTTGCGGTATGATCAGGGGACTTTGAACAAGGTTTACACCTACACACACAACACCCCTATATCACCACCCCCGCAACACCTCACCAACACCACCCCCCCCCCCCAACACCCCACCTACACCAACCAAACCCACACCAACACACAACCGAACAAATCTCTTCTACCCAGATGGGCTATTTTCATCTACTACTGACATCCTTGATTGCTTATTCGGATTCTGATTGGGCTGGTTTCCCGACAAACGCGACGTCTACTTCGTGGGTATTGTGTTTTACTTGGCAACAACTTCTCTCATGGTCCCTCCTAAGCGACAACCGACGCTTATATCTATCCGGCTTCCCCCCCTCCCCCTTCAATCGATTATTTTAATATTACTTTCGTTCCAGTGTGAGGCTGATATCGTGGTGTTGCCAATATGCTGTTGCTGAGACAATTTGGATTCGAATTTACTTCGTGAGCTTCATACTCCTTTATCTTCCCAACTATTGTGTATTGTGATAATTGTGAGGCTTGTGTACTTGTCTTCTAATCCGATCAACATCAGCGTACCAAGCCATAGAAATTGATATTCATTTTTTTCTTGATTTGGTTCTACTGGGCAGGTTCGCGTTTTACATGTTCCTTCTCGGTTTCAGTATGCGGATATCTTCACTAAGGGCTTACCTTCGGCATTATTTGATGAGTTTCGTAACAGTTTGAGTGTTCGTTGTACTCCCGCTCCAACTGCGGGGGAGTGTTAGCAGGCTTATGTTTGTAGGCTCGGCCCATGTTGGGCTTAGGGTTATCTTTGTATTACTTGTATTTATACTCGACACTTTGTATGATTTCATAATCAATATACACAGAACATTGTATCATCCTACAGAGGGTGTAAGTTTAGTTATATACTTAAAGGCGTAGTGTAAAGCGTAAGGTCTAAAGGCGATACTGAGTTTACCGGATGACGTGTAAGTTACGAATTGTGAAATGACCTAAATTTATAAATGTGAAAATGTAATAGAGATACAGGGCAACAAAATTGCTCCATGGCATATAAAAAAAAGCGATAATACTAAGCGTAAATAAACTTATTTTTCTGAGCAAATCCAACCAATGCTACTGATTTTATAATACAAGAATGCTTCTTACCAGTTTGAATAACTCCATTTATTTAGGATTAAAAACATAACAACTATGCTCATGTTATGACCCGTCCAACAGCAACTTACAAACAAATCATTAAATAAAAAACATCCTGCTTGAATATGTGGAACTTTCATTACCTCCAAAAAGTACTATTGCCAATTATTACGACATACATCCACTAACTTGACTCAAATGTTAGATAATTTTTATTTAACTTTACTAAGATCGTTTTCATAACTATGCTACGATAAAAGGTAAAGAACTTAACTGTGTAAAGAGACTTGTATAATGAAAACACGCAAATGCATACATATAGGGAATTAACAGTACCTAATTGGCTTATGTTTTTCTTCCTTATCAAAGTCTAAATAAGCAGATGCCTTTAAAAGCATGTCACAATGTTAGGGGTCACATAGCATGCCATAGTGTAAGGAATCACATCCCGTTATTCCAATGCACTACTGAGCAAGTGGAACATGTCTGTAATTGTTGTCAAAATAAAAGAGGCCTTTCTTTAAATCCACTCATGAAGATAACGCTGCATAATCATACTTAGGAGTGTGGCAGATAATCCAACCAAACGAATATGTTGCTTTTTGGTCTTTACTTGTCTAATATTCCTTGACAATACTCTCTTAAACAGGTCCGCTTTCACAACAAATGCGACTTCACTTTCTCTGACCAACCTTTCGGTGTACTTTGACTTTTACCTTCACTTTGACTTTGATCTTTTTTGTGTAAAACCCTCCATTTTTCTTCCCAATGGGATGATACTTAACAGGCTTCCCGGGGCCGTGCATCGGATGACTGGCTGTGATTTCAAAAAGTCGTCGGTTTGGTCCATTCGTGAAACCCGTCACTAAGCATCGAAAGTGGGGCTGTCTTCATTGCATTGATAGCAACTTTTTTTTAAAGAATGAGATTTTTCGACAAATTTCCCATATTTACATCTTGTGGAAAGTTAAGTAATCTTTAAAGGCAAGAAGTAGCGGTTCCGGTCGAGAGAACCGATGATCGGACATATATATCAGCGAAACTCCAAGTGCAACAATAAAGGCCCCACAGGATGTAGTAAGGATTTCGAAGCTTTCTTTAAGGTTGTTTTTTGAAACTATGCAGAATCTCTGACGCCAACTACGGTCCCACTCAACCTGCATCAGGAGAGTTAAATAATTAAGTTATGGAATCAAGCAATCAGCTGTGTTAAACTGTCAATAAAGAGCCATATGCAGTGCGTACTTTCTATCAGGAACATCTTCACCCTTAAATCTTGTTTTGGACCTCCTACTCCTACCAACAAAAAGCTTGTAATTTCTAGCTTCGGGTACTTGTTAAAGATGACAGTAAACTCTGATCGACTAAATGATGCCTAATTCAGCAAACATGTTTTCCATCACATAAAATTAAAAAGGTAAATAACCAAAATCAAGAATTTGTGTGGTCAAGTAGCTGAGTTTTGATTTCTATGATTATTTTTTCAATTATATAGCCACACAGAGATTTATCGGCCACATAGTCTCCTTTGGGATGTTTCTTGCCCGAAGGGACTACAAACTATGGCAAACTACAGTTTTTCTTTAAAATGAACTCATAACACAATAAGCTAATGCAAAACGCGATAAAGCATCTTTATGATATGGAAAGGAAAGATTGCAGATGTAACATGTTTATTGAGCTGCTACATATCATACATTATACTAAAGCGTTTCAACTATTTCACATTTTATTCGTAAGACATTCTTAAATATACGAGTTATTAACCCATTTCATAATAAATGCAATGATAAAAACATAAAATTCATATGTATTTTATATAGATATAAAGTTTTTGTTTGTAAAAATTGAAAAAAAAAATATAATAAGATGTCTTTGGACCTCCTTTCAACCCGTTACAAACCATCAATCAAACCACTTTTAACCTAAACTGTCATAATTGCTATAATACAAACTAGGAGAATTGCCTATTCTGAAAGTGTTTTTGTATGTATATTGTAGAACAAAATAAATGTAAAAATGACAATACTCCATACATAAGTATTACTCAATAATGACATATCCAGTTATTTGGCTCATGGTTTGTTGAAGGACACACCCGATAGAGCAGATGTACTAATAAGAACATACCAGTTTTAGTTGCTCCGAGGGATGAGCATGGTTACCGAACCAGTACCGGTACCAGATCTCTCTACCGGTACCGGTTTTCATTACCCGGTATACCATGAAACTTGGTAAAAAAAAATCCGGTACCATTAGGAAACGGTAAATCCCGGTTTGGGTACCGAAATTCAAATGGCCTTTTTTTTAACTAATTTGTCGATCGAAACACCCATATTTCTTTGTCTCATGCACTCTTATGGTTTTGAAGAATATCCTCATAACTGAACACATGCTTTTTAACATTGCAAAAATAATTATTACAAATTTGGAGTTCAAAATACTTGCTATGATCGAGTACAGTAACCCACAATATAGAAGTGCGCAGATCGGTAGAAACACACTATTAAAACAGTCTAATAATATGTGCCTAACTAGACTAAGTGAACTTATATACCCATACTTCTTATATACCTAGTAAACATGTCTAATTTATATGTTGTCAAACTAAGTGAACTTCTTATATACCCATACTTGCATATTTAAGTGATTTAGTTGAGTGAATTAACCTATAGTATTCGGTTGTGGTGTGAGAATCATCCATCTATTTTTGGAGAAAACAAATTATAAGTTGCAAGAATGATAAAATATTATATGATGTTATTGAAATAATTGAACAAATAAGGTCTGTTACATTAAAATGAGTAAACGCTTAACAACTACAATGAATAGATTATAACGAGGATTTATAAACCAAACATAATATTTTTTTCTAGTGAAAAACGGTTCTCAAACCAGGTGTACGGTTTCCGGTTACCCCGAGACACCGTTAACAGAACCCGGTACCAGTGGTACAGGACTTACTTTCGGTTCCGGGAGCGAACCGAGGTCATTTTTGGCCGTATAAAAACCGGTACCATCAAAAAAACGGTGCCCCATCAAAACGGTGCCGGTTCGGTACCATTTTGGTACCGTGCTCATCCCTAGTTGCTCCTGTTCTTATTCTCAAATGGGGTTAAATGAACTACAAAGTGCAAACACAAAATGTTTAGGAAAATAATAACGTTCACTACATTCATCCATACCATTCTGCTGAAAATATCTAAGAATTCATACAATTCGACCAGGCTATGGATACCTTCGAGCGGAGGGTTTTCAGGAATAGCAGCAGGTTGTAACTCTTCAATCACCAGCCAATGACAGACAATACAATATCTAGATGTTCTTTGGGAAGGGGTGCTTCAATAACCTGAAATATTAAATAATAGGTTTTCCATATTGTTTGTAATCATAAAAGCTTAATATCACATGTTTTAGTGGATCTAAACATAATTTGGTTGTTACCTGGTTAAATAGTTTGGTTGTTAGAGGTATGCAGCTCACTAAAACAAATCGTAAAACCTTCAATTTACACCAACCAACAATATTTGAAACTTATTTTTAGGAATTCCAAAAAAGCGAAACAACATATGTGACCCAACCGTCTATAGTTGTGATTTTCCCCAATTTATTTCCAAAACACTTTATCGCTAAAAGAATGATGGTATTAAAACTTTTATATGTATTGTCGTAAAATTATTACAAACCTGCTCAAACAAATGCTTCATCAGTTCTCATGCCATAGTAAAACATGTCATCGTGGTTTCTTTCTGAAAAAACAAACATCAAAGCTACTATTAGACTTTTTCGTTAAAAAAAAATAAAAAAATTGGGTTATCATTAAACTTAAATGCAGACCTGATTGAAGCAACCTTACATAACAAATAGTAACTGGATAAATTCTTTTATGCATTTACAACTTACTTTAGGAGAGGTTTGACACTTTGACCCGTTGGACACGTTAAAGATAAAGCACGCCCAAAATCAACCCATTCACAAAGTAAATGACACTGAATTGACTTCAAACCTTTCTTAACAACGAAAACCTTTATATCCTAATTTAAATATTTACAAATAATGAAACTCACAGGCAAGACTTTTTTGAAATTACTAATCAAAGTACTACAGATACACAGCTAATTTAGCATAATGTATATATTTGGTTTAATTTTTCTTACTATTTGATGTGCAAGTCATGGGAGTAAGCGCGTTCTGTTACAATGTAGTTCATTTGAGGGTGTGAATACACGTGATACGGATTGCGTCAAATTGATCGGATTAGCTATCAAAGTTAAAATAAATACGTATATTATAACAAAATAGGAGCAAACTAAATGTAGATAGTTGTTATAGTAAAATAGTACAAACAAACTGCGTATAAGGTTACCATTTGTATATCGATGGTATGACAACACTATTGCCCGATAAATGTCATCGCTTTAAACAATAAACATGTAGTAAAAAATAATCAAAACTTACCGTCTTTTTGGAGTGTGGCAACATCAGATGCATGTCTTGTTGCAGCCATTTTCAAACTGTTGTTGTAAGGTTCCTTTAGACACATATATGATTGCAATCACTATCCCATGAAACTAATATATCACATAACTAATGTTATAATTGCTGCTATCGTTGAAGATGCACCATATGAGATTCAAAATAACTTGATAGCTCAGATGATTACCTTCCACACTTTTCTTTCTCTTAAACATTCCATCGAACATCTTCAATGCGGCCTTCAAATAAAAGTGAATCATAACTCATAAGTATCAATCCATATCAAAACAAAGTAAATATATGACCAATCAAAAAACATGTTCAAAACAGTTACCTCAATGACTATTCGCCCGTTGCGTAAATTGAAGTCAATGAACAGAAATTTCTTAAATAGAATAACGAAAAAAAAAAAGACACTCTCTCTCCCTAACCAATTTCCCGCCGAATCACCATTAACAAAAAATCACTAAAAGCTTCATTTCCTTAAGAATTACTATATTACGTTCAATTCTAATCATAGATTCAGATTCAGCTCTTTAATCCGCACTTATCCCCACCAATTTCATCCATTTTCATGATGTTTTTGGATCTGATTTGAATATCGTAGTTTGGCGCTAAAATTCGTTTTTCGATTTTTTAGTAACAATTAGTGATTCGAATA
>BQNB010064760.1:0-10198 GCA_026074375.1 Tanacetum coccineum | reverse complement strand
TTTGCGGTCGGTCACTAATTTGGGACGCGTCCCCCATGATAAACCAAAAAGGAAACGCGTTTCACCTCTATATTTTCATTTACTCGGTCGCCTGACACACCGAGTAAATGAAGTCTTGAGGAATCAAGAATACTGAGGTACGAGCCTATAGAACAGATCCTGTTCAAGTAAGGTCGTGAGTAAATGAAGTCTTTGTGTGTGTGTGTTTTTTTTGGAGTTGTTTTTGGTTGTGCGTGCGGTCTCCTTGCTACGAGTATTTGGTCTTTTTGCGGTCTAAAAGAAAGAAAGCTGAGGTGGCAGTCGCCTGTACGGTCACCATAACGCTTAATCTAACATGCATGTACATGTATGTAAAACTGCATCCAAATGAATTACAAAGAATAAGCATGCGACAGACATAATAGGGTCTGTGGCTTTATTTTGTGTCGTGTATCATGTAACATTCTAATCAAAAGGTTTTAAGGGTGTATATATACTATATACCTAGCTTATCCTTCAAGCATTCCCAAGCCTTTTTGGATTCAATATTCTGCCGGCCCCCTTACCCACCTTCACTAATAATAACATGTCCATTACATTTAAATTAGTTGGCCGTTTATTAGTTACGCGTCTAACGATTAATTAACGACCGTTAAATTATTTCGTGAAACATATTAATATAATTAATAAATATATAAAATATATTAATTACATTAATAAACGCATCTTATGTGTATTCGTGTGTGCCCTCGATAAGCTCACGTATTTCTAGCCGTATAAACGATTACACTTAACGACCACAAACCAACACAAATCCGATGAGTTTCCATCAAGGTTTTGATCAAAAAAAGTTGTTTTAAAGTTTGTAGCAATGATAGTGTGTTAAATACAATGTTTTGAAACCCGTTTTGACCCGGCCGGTTGAACCGGTTTCGGTCGAAAAAACGAGTCAAACTGAACCAGGTTTTATATTTTCGAAACCGGTTAGACCCGTCGGGTTTGAGGTAACCCGGGTCAACCCGGTTCTCGAGACCCGGCTGGGTTTTGGATTTTCTTATTTTTTTGCAAATAATGTAAGTTAATTATATATATTTGCGACGTAATTTTATTTGTACATGTTATATTTGTTTATAAATGGTTTTTAGGCTTAATATATGAAATATTCATAATTTATACATATATATTTTGTTATACTATTGCAAATATTATTATTATTATTATTATTATTATTGAAAACTGAGTTAACTCGGTGATCGAACCGGTAACTCGGTGACTCGATCGAGTCGATTAAAGACCCGATTTTCAAAACATTGGTTAAATATATATTGTTGTATGGATGAAGTGGGTCATACGAATTCATTTAAAATGGTGAGTAAAATATAGGTTAAGTGTGACGTGGTGGAAAAGACAAAGGAATAGTTCTAGTTATGGTTCTAAAAGTCACGTTGTGGCGTCGTTAAAGTCTCGCAAAAGCGCGATGCGTGATTTCTATGCTACGCAATAGTCCAAGGCGTAGGCTTAAGGCGCGGCGTTAAATGAGAAGTGGAAAAATGTTTTTTCGAATTCAATTTCGATAAAAATAGCCTTTTTTGAAATAAAATGAAAAAGATTAAATGCAAAGATAGTTTCTTGACTTTATTTTTTTATATTTTTGTAAACTCAATTTATTTAAAATATGATATAAATATATAAATTTATAAATATTTTCATATTTTGCGCCGCTTTAAATCACGCATTTGAGAACGCCATGACTCGCCATGGCTCATAAGGCGTGAGACTTAGCCATGCCGCCACGCCACGCCTCACGATATTTACAACCTTGGTTGAGTACCAAAGATTGAAGAGTTGTGCATTTCTAGTCACTACACATGAATTATAGTACTGTAACTTATAGTAGCAAAGTTTTTACGTATTAAAAAAGCACTTTTTTCTTTGGATAAGATAATAAATATACTTGAGAGCGTAATTCGTTTAGAACATATTTACGACTTAACTTGTGAAAGTGTGCATGTTTTCTTTTTACATTCATAAGAGTGTATATACGTATTAAGTTTCTACTACTATTTTGACGGATAACAAATCTAACTGAAAACTATTTGTGGCATTAATTATATATGAACATGATGACAAAACCGTTAAGCTTATAACCACGTACAAAGAAAACTTTTACCATTAATTTTAGGGTTTTCAATTATTACTTAATAATATATAACATTTTTAATCCTTATCCAAAAAGTAATTTTTGTGTTCATCATGTGTTGTTAAAACCTATAAAATCTGTCAAACAAAAATAATTTAACTTGGCTAGGTATTTTAAAGCAGCACAAACAGACTTTGGTTTTGAGGTTTGATTAATATAGATAGGGGCAAATTAACCAAAAATTTCCCTAACCAATTTACTCTCTCCCTAACCAATTTCCCGCCAAATCACCATTAACAAAAAATCACTAAAAGCTTCATTTCCTTAAGAATTACTATATTACGTTCAATTCTAATCATAGATTCAGATTCAGCTCTTTAATCCGCACATATCCCCACCAATTTCATCCATTTTCATGATGTTTTGGATCTGATTTGAATATCGTAGTTTGGCGCTAAAATTCGTTTTTCGATTTTTTAGTAACAATTAGTGATTCGAATAGTTTCATTATGATTGTTAGTGTTAGAATTGGTTGATTACTACAATTGTTGCTGAGATCATGCTTTATTCAATTTTCCCCCAAATCTAATCAAACCCTAGAAATGAGAGAAGTTAAAAGAATTGTCAAACCTAATAGGATATTTGATAATTCTGATAATATTACTAGTAAGAATAAGAATAAACAGAAAAGTGTCCCAAAAAAGAAGGAGAATTTTAGGAATGCCAGTGATATAATGACTGACTTGGAAGGGGAAAGTGCTACAGAGTATGTTACTGAGAAAGATGGAACTGTTATAGAGGTGGTGGATGGAATTGAAGCTGAGATGTGTAGTCAGTACAAGGAGACAAAGAGTAAGGGGGTGAGACAGAGGAGGAAACTATGAGGGAAGTGAATACGCCGTGCTATGTCTGGGAACTAAGGAGAATACCTATTGGAACAGGTGGTGTTGAATGAAAATGACAATAATGAAGGGAATACCTATGGAACAAGGGTGGAAAAGAACTCTAATAGGAACATGCAGGGGAATAATGATAAGAAAACCTATGCTACAATGGTTTCTAAAGATGTGAAAGTGGTTAATAATAAGCTTGAATTTGTTCCTACTGTTTGCAGTGAAGAAGGGGATGAATTTGTCATATTTGATGATAAGTTGGTTGAAAAGGGGAGTATTCAATGGAAACTTACAGTATGTGGACACTTTGTAGGCTACAAAATGAGTGTTCATGAGCTAAGGTACAACATCAGAAGAATGTGGAGTAGATGGGGAATTGATGACATTGATATGAAGTCTGATGGTACATGTATGTTCAAATTCAAAAATGAGGAAGGTATGAACAAAGTATTGGAGCTAGGGCCTTGGTTAGTTAATAACAAACCTTTATTTGTCCAGAAATGGGATCCTACTTTGGGATTAAATAAGGTTGAACAAACTAAGGTTCCTTTATGGGTGTCAATGATTGATGTCCCTTTGGAAGCTTGGAGCACTGAAGGTATTAGTGCATTGGCTAGCAGTCTTGGGAAACCTCTAATCATGGATAACATGACTGCAAAAAGATGTCAATATGGTGAAGGGAGATTGGATTTTGCTAGAGTGTTAGTTGAATTTGATGTGGCTAAAGGATGTAAAGATAAAATTGAAATTCAGTATAGAGACAAGGATAATAAAGTGAAAGGATCTAAACAGGTGAAAGTTGAATATGCCTGGAAACCAGATTCTTGCAGACACTGTAATGTCTTTGGCCATTGTTATGAGGAATGCAGTAAAAGGGAAAGGAGTACAGAAGAAATAGAAAAAGCAAAGAGAGTAGAGGATGATAAAAGGAAGAACCAGGCAGAAAGGAATCAATATGGAAGGAATGAGGGTGGATATAAGAAACCAGCAGATTGGAAAATGAATAAAGGAAAAAGGACAAACCATGTAGGAGGGAAAATGTATGAAGCTAAAAGAAACAATGAAGAAGTTTGGAAGAGAAAAGAGAATAATAAGCAAGATAACAACAGTCAAAAGAAGAAACAACAATGGAATGAAGGAACAAGCCAAAGTTTTGATGGTCTTCACACAGGAAATCAGTATGATGTGTTGGAAAAGCTGATTGAGGAAGATGAAGAACTAGAAATCCTAAAAGGAAGAATTATAGTGGACAAGTTCATAGCTAAAGACATCATACCAAATGGCATTGAAGTGAAAACATGGACTAATGATATGGTAAAATATTTCAAGGATCAAAAAGAAAAGATGAGAAAGGAAGAGGAAGAGAAGGATGATTTGGAAGATGTTCTTGTAAGGAACCATGATATTGTGTCAGAATTGAATGCAGAGGAAGTTAGAGGTATGGACACTACTATTCTAAATTGATAGTAGTTAAGCCTAAGTCATCTGTCAATATGATAGATCTTAAAATGGGAATGTGGAATATTAGGAGTATGAATCAAAAGAAAAAACAAGAAGCTGTTTTGAACCTTATTCATGATGAAAAAATCAGTATATGTGGAATAGTGGAAACTCATCTAAAGCCCTCTAAAATAGATAAAGTTGCAGAAAAAGCTTTTGGTGGATGGGATTGGGTGTCAAATAGTAGTCATAGTATGAACAGTTGTAGAATTTTAGTTGGTTGGGATAAGAATAAAATTAACCTTATGATGGTTCATATGACTAATCAAGTCATGTTAACTATTGTTGAGATTCTGGATTCAAAGCAAAAGTTCTTTTGTAGCTTTGTTTATGCTTGTAATTCAGGAAGTGATAGAAGGAATTTATGGGAAGAATTGAGGAAGATGAAAATGAGTACCTCTGGTAAACCTTGGATTCTGATGGGTGATTTTAATGTCACCCTAAGAATTGAAGAACATTCAGCTGGTGGTTCTAGAAGAACAAAGGATATGCAGGAGTTTTTGGATTGTGTAAATGATATTGAAGTTGAAGATGTCAACCAATCAGGTCTTCATTTTACCTGGATTAAGTCTCCATCTCAACCTACTACTAGTATATTAAAGAAGCTGGACAGAGTCATGATTAATACTGAGTTCCTAAGTAAATTTGGTGGAAGTAATGCTAGATTCCAACCATTTCTTATATCTGATCATAGTCCAGTTGTGGTAACTATCCCCAACTCTCTTAAGGATGTGAAAAAAGCTTTTAGGCTATCAAATTTTATAACAGACAAAGTGGAGTTTAATGATGTGGTTAAAGAGAACTGGTATTGCAACTGTGATGGGTATAACATGTACAAGTTGGTCAAGAAGTTGAAAATTTTGAAAGGCCCCCTGAAGAAGCTAGCTTGGAAAAATGGGAATATGTTTCAGTATGTCAAAGCATTGGAAGAAGATTTAAAGAAGGCTCAGATCAAAGTGGAAGAAAATCCTTTTGATGCAAAAGTTAAGGAAGATATGATCAACATCCTATACAAGTATAATGAAGCACTGAATGATGAAGAAAAACTTCTTGCTCAAAAAGCTAAAGTCAAATGGCTTAGTGAAGGTGATAGAAACACTAAATACTTCCATAACATTGTCAAAAGTAGAATGAATAAAAATAAAATCATGGGAATCTATGATGAGCATGGTAATTGGTATGAAGGAGAGTTACTTCCAGACCAGTTTGTTAAGCACTTCCAAAAATTTCTGAGCAAAGATGGTAATAGTGTTCCTTTTGAAGGAAATGGTCTATTTCAGAATGTGTTGAATACACAGGAAGCAAATATGATGATTAGTGAAGTGTCTGACAAAGAGATAAAAGAAGCAATGTTTGGAATAGGTGATGATAAAGCTCCTGGACCAGATGGATTTACATCCAAATTTTTCAAGAAAAGTTGGAAGACTACTGGTAAAGATGTCTGTGAAGCTGTTAGAGAATTCTTTAAAACCAATAAGCTTTTAGGAGAAGTTAATGCTACTCTGATTACTTTAGTTCCTAAAATCCATAATCCAAATAAAGTATCAGACTACAGGCCTATAGCTTGCTGCAATGTGATATACAAATGCATCAGCAAGATTATCACTAACAGAATTACTGGGTGTTTGGATAAGCTGATTAGTATAAACCAAAGTGCTTTTGTGCCTGGAAGAATTATTCAGGACAATTTGTTAATAACTCAAGAACTCCTCAAAGGTTATAACAAGAAATCTGGTCCTGCAAGATGTGCTTTGAAAATTGATATTGCTAAAGCATATGATACAGTGGATTGGAAGTTCTTAAATGATATTATGCTAAACTTTGGGTTTCATGAGAAATTTGTTGGATGGGTGATGACTTGTGTATCTAGTGCTGCTTTCACTATATGTATCAATGGTGAAAGATATGGCTACTTCAAGAGTGGGAGGGGGCTTAGACAAGGGGATCCCATGTCTCCCTATTTGTTTACTCTGGTTATGGAAGTGTTAACTTTAATGGTGAATAGAAGGATTGAGAGGGAGAATCATTTCAAGTATCATTGGGGGTGTAAGGATATAAAACTAGCTCAACTGTGTTTTGCTGATGATTTACTTATGCTTTGTAATGGGGATCATCAATCCGTGAAGACTCTGAAAGATGGTCTTATGGAGTTTAGTAAAAGCTCAGGTCTAATTCCAAACATGAACAAAAGTACCATTTTCTTTGGCAGCATAAAGGAGGATGAGAAGAAGAGAATTTTAGATGTTATGCCTTTTAAAGTTGGTCAACTTCCAATGAAGTACCTTGGTGTGCCCCTTATCACCAAAAACATTGGGGTGTCTGAATGTAATCAGCTAGTGGATAGAGTGAAGCAAAAAGTTAATGATTGGAAGAATAAAAATTTGTCTTATGCTGGTAGACTTCAACTCATAGCAGCTGTGTTAGCCTCTATGCATGTATATTGGGCCTCTGTCTTCCTTCTTCCTAAGACTACTGTGAAAGACATTGATAAAGTTCTGAAAGGGTTTCTATGGAGTCAAGGTGAGCTTAAGAAAGGAGCTGCTAGAGTTGCCTGGAAAATTATTTGTGATCCCAAAAGTAAAGGTGGTCTAGGAATTAAAAAACTTGGCCCATGGAATGAAGCTCTCTTATGCAAGCATCTTTGGAATATCATTATCAAAAAAGAAAGCTTATGGGTTAAATGGGTAAATGTGGTCAAATTAAAAGGAAAAAGTATTTGGGAAGTGCAGTGTGAAAACAATGATAGTGGTACCTGGAAAGCTATACTTAATCTAAGAGAGAAGATTAGAGAAAATGTCTGGAATAAAATTGGAGATGGAAAAAGTACTAATATGTGGTTTGATAGATGGTGTGTGGAAGGACCTTTATGTGATGTAATCCCTTTTAGGAAAAGGTATGAAGCCAGACTTGATGAAAAAACCAAAGTTAGAGATATGGTGGAAAATAATGAATGGGTCTGGCCTATTAGTTGGAAAACCACTTTCTGCAACATTACTAGAATTAAGGTTCCCACTTTGGTAGAAGGGTCTAAAGATTATGCCTTTTGGAAGGATACTAAAGGAAATGAAGTTCAGGCATCCATCAGAATAATATGGGAAAATTTCAAAGAAGAGAAAGAAGATGTAAAGTGGCACAAAGCAGTTTGGTTTTCTCAAGGTAATCCTAGACATGCTTTTATCCTATGGTTGGTTATGCATAGAAGACTTCTACTGATGGACAAAACTTATGGCTTGAAACAAGAATTCTGCAGCTTATATGAAATATTCTTGTAATTAAGGGAAAGACTCACATGACGTATGTTCTTTAGTTGTGATTACGCAAGGAGGTGGAAAAAGATTAAAGGAATATTAAAGGTAAGTCAATTGGAGTGATAACCTGGATGAAGTAATTGACTCAATTGTGAATGAGGGGTGTAGGAATTCTATCAAAATTGTGTTACAGAGGATTTCTTTAGCTTGTGCAATATATTAAATATGGAATTGAAAGGACAATATGATTATTTACTCAGACAAAATGCTACCTCAATGTATTTTCAATGATATGAGGATATATTTATCATACTGACAGCTTTCTAACTTGAAGGTTAAAAGATCTGTGGTGTGTTAAAGGTGTGCAAGGAATGGAATATTTGTCTCAAATTCTCCAACTAAACTGAAGGAGTGTTTGGATCTTAAAGTTCAGATTATTTAGTGTCAGGATGATAAATCTATTTAATATGAGGTTGATTTCAACCAATCATATAATATAACTGATATTCTGCAGACCATTCAATGGATGAAGTACACAATGTTTTACATGTTTTAAAATTTCTTTTGTAGTTTCAAACTGTACAAACTTATACGTATTATACATGTATATGCTGGTTTACATATTTATAATCGTGGTGGAATTTTAATTTCTAAACCATAAGATGCTGCATAAATAATTTTGCAAAAAGCATTTGCTCAAATCTACTAGCTAGCGCGTACAAATATAAACTTCGTTAACAGTTAAAAGATGAGGGGATCAATTTTGTTACATCTAGTTTTCTCGTTCCAGAGTAAGCGTGAGGAAATTGGATATGATCAGTTGAACTCTATAACTTAAAGTTAATTTTACAAATTCTGTATTCACATGCAGTCATAAGTTAAAACTTGAATTCTTTACAACTTTAAGTTCGAAAATTGAAATGAAATTTTCATATTAGTCTTCGCTTGTTAACCCTGATTAGAGTTGTGGAAATGTAGTTGTGAGACTATGGTATTGGTGCTTATAGGTGAACATGTGGGTTAGCTTCCATGGCTAATCCATCTCTATTTCTCTGTATGGGTAGAAATAGAGGGAAAGTTTTGGTTGTTTTGACAGATTTCTTTCTTTGTTGTTCAATATTTAGGTTCTTGGATAGTACTGGTTATAGTTTGTATAAGCCAGGTATGTCTGGTATGTTGTTTATCATTTGTAATCATTGTTTATTAATGAAATGTTCACCTTGCACCAAAAAAAATATAGATAGGGGCACGTGTTTGGAGTTGAGCTAAAACTGTAACTAGATATTTAATTACTTATAACTTGCATTAACACACACATGGCAATAATGAATCACAATTAATTAGTGATTTGTACTTTTTAGCCCTGGTTTACCCTCTTAACTTTACTTAAGCAAATCCATCCAAACACTACGGAAGAATAATACACAATGATTGAAGCTAGGTTGCATTTGTATCAATTTTCTGGCAAAATTAAGAAACTCGAAATAGTATTCATAGCTCCATAGGATAGAATTAATTAACACCCAGAAAACCACTGCACACATATCATGCAAGCATTGTTATAGATAGCATTTCAAAACCATGAATCACTTAGCGTACCCCAGACACATGTTGTGTCAAAAAGTCTTCAAAAACGGGCTACACAAGCCATCTCGTTACTACAAGTACTTGTTTTCATATACCTACCATATATACAATTATTAGCTACAAATAAAGAGTATATTGTTCTCAAACAATAGTGGCTTATTCAAAAGAAGAAGTTCTCAAACAGTAGGCATCGCAACTGAGGAGGAATCCTGAGAAGATCTTCTTCCGCCAACTTGGCTTGGTACCTGTTAGAATTCCAAGATGCGTAGCAATCTTTAGATATAGTATTTACAGATTGATATGGTATAAATTTAGAAAAGAAACATCAAGAGTGATTAAATGAGTTTATCAACATGACTAACGCAATGTGAATCTACTATAAATGTTAAGTATCATGCATTCCTTCAAGCAGACAATAACATAAACATACAAAACACGCATATCACTACATACAAACTTGTTCTTCTAGTTAAAATGTGAGCATATCCAAACAAGACGATTAAATTGCACAGTTTAACAACTATCATACCAACATAACTTTAATAACAAAGACATGCTTAATACAAATCATGCGTCATACATTTACACTAAACAGGAATCGGATCGATCCTAGTAAAATTCCTAACTGCCAGATATGATCAAAAACGCTACACTTTTGATGCACTAAGATACTTGTAATGTTAAAGACACCACCATTATTTCATCTTTCAACATTAATTCATTATTGCATGGCACTACAAGAAATATGAGAACAGGTGACGGACTTTTCCCCGGGAATATACACTAAACGACAAAAATAGATCCTACGTGGCACCAATTCTCGTAGAAAATTTAGTCAAAGTATTCTGAAC
>BQNB010064759.1:6365-32695 GCA_026074375.1 Tanacetum coccineum | reverse complement strand
ATATATAATATAATATATAAGTATATAAGGAAAGTAACAATTATAGTATAGATAGTATCTTCCGTCGGGTTCAAGAAACAAAGTTCTAACCAAAGTTGTCTCAAAAACCTCCCGGGTCGTTTATTCCCCAACGAAGTGTGAATTGAAAATCGGTTAAGTCCGTGATCGCGCGTTTTGAATGGTTTGAAAGATTTTTGATTTGGTTTCTAAATCTACTAAAAGGGAAAGCATATAAAAGAGAAGCTAAACTTTTGGTTTTAAACTATTTTTATACTAAAAATTAAACTAATATTAATTCTAAGATTTAAAACTACAAGATTATACTAAAAATGATCTAAAAATATAAATGACTAATATGCTTGCTAAGTGACGTGAAATGTTCATTAAGTGTGGGCTTAGGTTTAACAAATTAAAATGACAAGTAAAATGAAATGCTTAAAAATAAATGACAAGAAATTAAATTGCATCAAAAATAAATGACGGAATGTAAATCGAAAAGAAAATACTTATGATTAATAATAAATTTTTAAATCTTTTTTTTTAAAACCGCACCTAAATTCCAAATCACTAATCACTTAACAAGCACAAGTAAATCTACTCACTACTCATAACGAAATTTAATGACAAAAATAAATCTAAACTAAGCATGGCGAAAATAAAATAGGCAATCATATTTAAAATGATAAAATAAATCTACTCTAATTAATTGACAAAGGATTAGAAAATGAACCGAATTGGAGACCCGCAATTAAACGAATACCACCCGATTTATTTAGCTAAAACAAATAATCAAATTCGGTCTAGCTAAATAAACCCTTAAGCTCCTCGCCTCATGAGTAGACCGGTACCAAATACACAAAACATAACACAAATTGTTAACAGAATAGTTATAACAATTTATCACATTTGCATTTACCCACATTTCTTAACAGTTATGAAACTAAGGCCCAACATTACCTCATATTGAAAGTCTAATTCATATTTTAACAAACCAACGAGTCTGTTACTATTTAAACTAGATGTGGCCTAATTCATTAAATCAAACCAAGCGGTCCAATATGCAATTTCTATATTCCAAACGTGGCCACTAGTCCTAATGTGGCCTAACAACTATTAAAACTTTGCAACGATCTTAACTAAACCAAAGTAAGCAATATTACCGAGATAAACAAGAATAAACGCTTTATAAATGGAAGAGAACAATATGCAAAAAATGAGATATCTAACAAAATAAGCGACTAAACAAGCAAGTCTCCTAACTAGATAAGCTCAAATTAATCAATAAACCATAGAAAAACAGTACAAGGTTGCAAAATAAGCTATAAGCACTTAAACATCTCAAATGAAAATCGAATAAGCATATGAGCACACAAAAGTTTGTCTAACAATTTAAGCTCACTTTCGACCCAATAAGCTATTGATAAACTCATTTATGTAGAAATTATGAGCTTCTAATTAAACAAAACGACTTAAGTACAGAAATAAGCCAAATTCGAGCTTATTTTAGCTTATTAATACGAAAGATACTTAAAGAACTATTGATAACGAATCGAACTAGCTTTAAGAGCTTATATGAGTCATTATTTAAGTTTTTAATATCTTTTGAAAAAGATAAGCCAAGAAAATAATCACGAAAAATAGCTTAATGAATAAGCTAAACAAAAACAACTAGAATCGAGCAAATAAGAAAAAGAATAAGCAAACCAAGATCTTTAATAAGCTTCGAACAATTTTTATTACATCATATTAATAAGCTTGAGACAAGAGATGAGTACAATAAGCATTAAAACTAAAATAAGCAATTACAAAAAAGAAATAAGCTAAAAATATCTAAACTAAACTAAAAAAATAAAAGAAAAAAAAAACTCTCTCACTATGAGGTAGCGGGCTACATTTATAAGAGACCAAGGGGGTGAAAATGTAAATTTTTTGCTCATCATTGGGGAGATAATTGTGCCAATCATTTCCTTTCACACGGATCATGAGTTGCTGCAGGGTCTGATCGACCGTTGTGGTGTGGCCACGTGTCCATTTAACCGCTTTCTTTGTACGCATTTATTTATAAACCATCAGATCTCGTCACTTTCATATTGAAATGAATTTGAGATTTATAACATTTTCCTTCGCCACGTGTCACTCCACCATTCGCCCCTTCATTTCATAGTGGGGTATCACGTGACCATCTATGAATTAATTAGGAAGCATGTGTGCCGACGTCATGGTGACGTCACTCCAATAATTATATTTTTCTTCCATTTTTGTTTTGGGCTTAGGATTAACATGGGTTGGTCTGGCCCGTTAAGTGGGTTACGGGCTGGCCCATTAAAATCCGAGGGTACCGTTGAACTCGTTTTCTCGTGCTCTTTTCATTCCCGTGCTCGGTTTTGTCTGCTTTGTCTTTATTTATATCCATTTCTTTAATATCCGTTCCTGCACATACACAAACAAAAAAACAACATATATTTGCAACTTTTATTATGTTTTTGGTCTTTTAGGGTCATTTTTCGTGGTAAAATATATGTATAAAATAGCGAATACCAAACACCAAGAAATACCTTCTAAAGTTGAAGAGAAAGATCTAACGATCAAGAACGAAGACGGTTTCCTAATTAGTTATTGAAATAATGGAAGTTTGTGTAAAATCTACTTTTGTTATGAACTCCTTAGCCATGAGAGGCTAATTCTCTCATGACTACTCGGTGAAGTTTAGGATAATAATAAGTGTTTGTGTATGATTTTATCGTTTTAATCTTAAGCTTATGTGCAAACCCTGTTTAACTCATCTTATCTATTTTTGCTTATCAACTTAGATTATATAATCAATATCGTATAGGTCGAAAAACCCTTTAAGACCTAGTGAAGATTTTAAAAGAGTTTTGTCTATGGTCTTTAAACAGTCTGTGCTGGAAAATCCAACTTTCGTAAATTGATAAACGAAATAAGCTTTGATATAATAATAACTGGATTATTTGAGTGACACATTTGGTCTAGTTAACTAAATATAAGTCTTAAGTTAATCAAGTTAATTCGTAAAAACGTTTTCTGACGAGAAATCATTTTTATAAATTAAAGTCCCATCTTTTAGGTCAAATCATTTCCAACACTTATAAATTACTTTCTAACTGATCCGAGGAGTCAACTTATTAACATGATGAAACCTTAAGTTATTTTCAAAATTGTAAAGTTTCTTTTCTTTTCAGATTATTCGAAGACACTACTCTAATGCCCTATGGACGACCTTGTCTACCTAAAAAGTTATACTCAATGTGGGTAATACGTTACAATACCCCGTGTGTTTTCATATAATGTCTGTATTTTCAGTCTTATAAATTAAAGCTGTTTGAAACACATCAATGTATTTTGGCGCCGCTGTCGGATTTTCTTAGTGTCTGTAGACAAACTCTGGAAAAGCTCTTTTAACTCCTCCCTCCTCTTTTTTCAAATCGCCGTACAGTTTTCTAGCAAACTGACCCAAACAAATTCTCCTTTGGATGCATACACGTGCTTCCATTCTGAAACTTGTTGGAAACCATTACTTGAACCCTGAAACGTACTCTGAATCGAAGACACTCGACGGAAACAAAAGAGTTCGCCATTTGATCAAAAGAAACAATCCACCTAAAAACCCGAGAATTGTCTATCCGCCAATTCTCGACATCAACCACTTCTGTCACTTTCTAGTTGTTCTTGAAAACCTTTATCCAATGGATGATGAACCATGTGGGCTTGCTGACCATGTTGTCAGGCCTCTGACTCCTTCTACAATCACTATTCCTGAAACCGCTAACGAATTTGCTATTAAAGGTAACCACTTGACTCTTGTCAAAGGAAACCAATTTGATGGTAGAACCAAAACCGATCCTCATAAACACATTCACGAATTCCTCGGAATCTGCGATATGTTTAAATACAGAGATACTGAAAATGAAGCCGCTCGCCTAATGATGTTTCCCCTATCACTCATTGGAAAAGCAGAAATATGGCCGGACGAACTCAATGAAGGAACTATAGAAACATGGGATGAACTTCGAACCGCTTTCATTAGCCGATTCTTTCCCCCAGCTCTTTTCGACTGACTCCTCGGAGAAATCTGAGCTTTCTGTAAACCTGAGAAATGAATCACCTAACCGATGCTCTTGGCTCGTAGAAGGAAAAATGCTCCGAAACTGTCATGGTCATAATATGTCCAAAGGTAACATTATCAAAATCTTATATCATGGTCTAAGCGAAATAACCCCAGAAGTTTTAAATGCCGCAGCCGGTGGTATTTTCTTCTATAAAACACCAAATCAAGCTTATCAGCTTTTGGAAGATAAGGTCTTACTAAAGCTCGACTGGGCTAAAAACTAAAAATCCAAACCATCTCTTAAAAAAACTGTTGCTTTCGTCGATGAAGGTAGCAGTAATTCCAATACTGACAAAATTATGGCCTGAATGGATGCCATGACCCTGAAAATGGATGCTCAGTATAAAGAACTCCAAAACCATGCTAAAAACAAAACCCAATCTTGATGAAGATGATATACCTATGCCCCGAGAAAAAGAAGCCAGATTCAGGCAAACTTTTCGTAAGACTCATTTTTATAATGATTACCGCGACCGAGACTTAAATCATGATAATTGGCGTTCAAATGAACGAAGTAGCTACAATCGAGACAACTACATATCCAATACTGATGATAAACCATACGATCTTCAAAAACAATTCAACTATTTCATGAAATCTCAGCAATCGACCAACGCTTTCGTCAAAGAAACGTTCATGGATCTTAAAACTCAACTCGAAACCATTGCCAAAAATCATCAAGCTTCAATTCAAAACCTTGAAACCAAGTTATCGACAACATGCTGACAAGCAATCTGGTCAAAACCTCAGATCTCTACCCAGTACCACTCAACCAAACACAAAAGGACACAATTTCCAAAGTCTACCACCACCACAACATCGCAATGAGCATGTGAATGTCGTATTCACAAGAAGTGGTAAATCCTATAACCCACCAGTGAACTCAAATGATCAACAAACTAATCCTGAAAACCCTATCAATTTCGACAATAGCGGTAAAGAAGACGAAGAACCTATACTACAACTGAAAATTAAAAACCAGTCAAGGAAACTACATTACCCAAACCATACAAACCAAAAATCCCGTATCCTCAACGTCTAAGGAAAGAAAAAATGGAAGCTCAATACGGAAAATTTCTTGACGTAATCCGCGCAGTTCGAATCAATGTACCTCTTATCGATGTCTTGGCCAGAATGCCTAATTATGGAAAATTTCTCAAGGAACTCATCAGCAACAAACATAAAATCAGACAAATTTCTGCCGCTTTCTCTAAGTGAATGAAAGTTCAGCAATATCCCCAAACAAATTCCACCCTAAACCGACGGAGACACCCGAATTTTCTATTCCATGTAATTAAACAAAACTTTCTCCTGCAATGGCCTTAGCCGACCTTGGTGCGAGCAGTAAACTTAAAACCAATATTCCACTATATGCCAAATTATCTCTCAAAAATCTTAAAAACCAACTAAAATGAATTAGCCGACAGATTTCATCCAATACCCTGTTAGAATAGCTGAAAATATGCTCGTTGAAAGTGTGTAAATTCACCTTTCCTGCTGATTTTGTTATTCTCGAAATGGAAAATATATGTTTAAGTTCCACCACTCATCTTAGGACGACCATTTCTTCACACTGCTGATGCAGTAATTCAAGTTAAATAGAAACAACTCAACCTTGGAGTTGGAACTGAACGAATGAATTTCAATATCGATTCTACGATGAAACACTCTTATTCGAACGATGATACATGTTTCAGTATCGATGTAATCGATGAAATCTTAGAAGAAGATTTCGATGCTCTTTTAAACGAAGGTAGTAAAATTCTTCGTTACATCGAAGAACCCTTCTCGAAGAAGAAATCTTTGCAGAATTTGATGAATTCATGGTAATGACCACTGATGAAAACTCTGACTCTGAATCCGACACCGAAGATCCACCATTTGAAAAAATCACCATCAATACTGATTATAAGATCAAAACATCTTTTGAAGAACCTCCTACGGATCTCGAACTTAAACCTCTTCCTGATAATCTGGAATATGTATTCCTGGAAGAACCCTCTTTTCTTCCTGTTATCATATCATCTCAGCTATCCAAAGAAAAGAAAAACGAACTCATATCTATCCTTAAAAAGCACAAGCAAGCCTTTGCTTGGAAAACAACAGATATTCTTGTTATTTGCCCATCATTTTGCAAACACAAGATACAACTTCTGGATGATAAGAACCCCGTTGTCCAAAAACAAAGAAGGTTAAATCCGAACATGCAGGAAGTTATCAAAAAAGAAATCGTAAAACTCTTGGATACCGGCATAATTTATCCAATTGCCGATAGTCCTTGGGTTAGTCCTGTCCATTGGGTACCCAAGAAATGTGATATTACAGTTGTCACCAACGAAAATGATGAACTTGTTCTAACCAGAACCATTACAGGTTGGCGAGTATGCATCGATTATCGTAAACTCAATGAAGCAACCGTAAAAGATCATTTTCCTTTACCATTTATGGATCAAATGCTAGAAAGACTCGCAGGAAATAAATATTTCTGTTTCCTCAATGGTTTTTCTGGGTATTTTCAAATTCCTACCGATCTTAATGATCAAGAAAAAACAACATTCACGTGTCCTTTCGGCACATATACTTATAGGTGAATGCCTTTCGGGCTATGTAATGTTCCTGCCACACTTCAAAGGTGTATGTTGGCAATCTTTCACGATATGATCGAAGAATCAGTCAAAGTATTCATAGACGATTTCTCCGTCTTTGGAAATTCTTTTGACACATGCCTAAACAACTTGATAAAATGCTCCAATGTTGTAAAGACGCTCATCTCGTCCTAAACTGGGAAAAATATCATTTCATGGTCAAAGAAAGAATTGTGCTTGGACACAAGGTGTCCAGTGCAGGACTTGAAGTCGACAAAGCAAAAATTAATGTGATCTCAAAACTTCCACCCCCCACTAATATAAAAGGTGTTAGAAGCTTTCTCAGACATGCCGGTTTTTACCGACGTTTCATTAAAGACTTCTCGAAAATTGTTCGACCTATAACTAAACTGCTCGAAAAAGATACTCCATTTGAATTCAACGATGAATGTCAAAAAGCTTTTGAATCATTGAAAAAGAAACTCACATGTGCTCCTGTGATTGTAAGCCCGAACTGGAATCTTCCGTTTGAACTTATGTGTGATGCAAGTAATTTCGCTGTAAGAGCCGTCTTAGGTCAAAAAGATGGTAAAAACTTTCACCCGATCTACTTCGCAAGCAAAACCCTTAATTCCGCTCAACAAAAATACATCGTAATCGAAAAAGAACTTATGGCTGTAGTTTTTGCATTTGAAAAATTCAGATCCTATCTTATTCTTTCAAAAACTATTATTCATACCGATCATTTAGCTCTAAGACACTTATTTAAAAAGCAAGATGCTAAACCACACCTTATTCGATGGATCTTACTTCTATAAGAATTTGACATAGAAATCAAAGATAGAAAAGGTACCGAAAATATCGCAGCCGATCACTTATCCCGACTTAAAAACAATGAGACAAGCGATGATAGTGAAGTCGATGATAACTTTCCCGAAGAAACTCTTATGGAAATCAACACCAAAGACGAACCGTGGTTCGCAGACTTTGCAAACTACCTAGTCGGTAGTATTATACCAAAAGGGATGACATATTAACAAAAGAATAATTTTTTCTCTAACCTCAAACACTACTTTTGGGAGGAACCTTACCTTTTCAAAGTATGTTCTGATGGTATAATCAGACGTTGTATATCTGGACCAGAAACCCAAACCATTTTAGATAAATGTCACCATGAACCAACAGGTGGACATTATGGACCCAACATAACTGCTAAAAAAGTCTTTGATTTAGGATTTTACTGGCCAACAATCATCAAAGAAGCTCATACTCTACTTTGCTTATCTGAAGCATGACAAAAGACTAGAAATATATCAAAACGTGATGAGATTCCCTTGAACAACATTCAAGTATGTGAAATTTTTGACATATGGGGTATCGACTTTATGGGACCGTTCCAAAATCATATAAGTTTGAATACATTATAGTCACTATAGATTACGTATCTAAATGGGCTGAAGCTCAAGCTTTACCAACCAATGATGCCCGAGTAGTAATCACCTTTCTGAAGAAGCTATTTTGCCGTTTCAAAATGCCCAAAGCTCTAATCAGCGACCGAGGTACCCACTTCTGTAGCAAAATAATGAAAAAAACCATGAAAAGATATAGAGTTAATCACCGTTTCTCTACATCTTTTCACCCTCAAACTAGTGGTCAAGTTGAAAACACGAACATGGCTCTTAAAAGAATTCTTGAAAAAACTATTAAAGACAATCCTGCTATTTGGTCAAGAATACTTGATGATGCTCTATGGGCTTTTCTTACAGCCTACAAAACACCTACCGATACCACACCATACAAACTAATATATGGAAAGAATTGCCATTTACCATTTGAAATTGAACATCGTGCATACTGGGCACTAAAGAATTGCAACCCGGATTTAATCGCTGCTGGTGAGAAAAGAATGTTCCAATTGCACGAGTTAGACGAACTTAGATACCAAACATATGAAAACTCTCGTCTATACAAGGAAAGAACCAAAGTCTGGCATGACAAAAAATTACAAACGAGAAAGGAATTCAAGCAAGGAAATAAAGTCCTACTTTTTCATTCAAAGTACAAATTTAAACAACCGAAACTTAGATCTCGATGGTTGGGACCTTATGTAATGAAACACTAATATCCATCCGGATATGTTGAACTTTATGGAAAAGATGGAAAGACGTTTATAGTCAATGGTCACTGACTCAAACTATATCACAAAGAAGATAATGACCCAAGGGAAGCAGTCACTCTATTTTTCCCAAGCAAATGACCCCCCGAAATACGAGTCTAGCTAGCGACTCTCTTAAAAATTTAAGTGCTTCTCGGGAGGCAACTCGTGCTTTCACTTAAGTGTGGAGGAGTTCCTCCTCCATTCCTCTACTAATATCTTTTATCTAAAAAAATCAACAAAAATATTTTCTCTTTGTGTGCTTTTGTTTACTCTTAAGCAGGTACTCTAGCTTAAAAGATGTGGAAAATTACGACGTATGCTCAAGATTAGCTTACAACTATGCATTTCTCTATGCCCCGGGAAGTACCGTTTTCCTTTAATTTTCTTTATTTTATCTCTATTATCAGTTATCACATTGAGGGCAATGTTCAACTTAAGTGTGGAGGGGAGCCAAAGAGGAAAAATTAATCATATCCCTCTATGTTTGCCCTATTAAAATTTTCTAGCTAATATTTTATTATATGTTTTGAAATTAAAATATGCTCTTAGTAAGGCAAGTCTAACCGGATTGACATTATAGCTAGCACACCCCACTCTACTAAATTGTGAGAAATCTAAGCCTTAAAAATATTCGGGTATCCACCTTTGGTACCTAAGATAATTGATGCCTTTAGCTTTTTCGAGTTAAGGTTTGATTGCAGTCATATGTGTCTATTCCGTCGTTATGGATGTGTACGTATGGTCGTTGTCACCTTTTCTGGAACATTGGTATTGGTTGAAAATTATATTTGAGAGAGCCGGTAATTTAGAAGCTCTAGAACTTGTGCTTAATCATCATTTACTAGACCGAAGCCTATCACATGAAATGTATCTCGCAAGTTCTTATTCTCGCAAGCGATCCTTTTAATATTATGTTGCTGAAAGTTGAATGAAGAAAGTCCTGTGCTAAGCCTTAGTTGCAAAAAAAGAAAAGTTCTATATGAGTTGAAATAGTTGAAAAGAAATATAGGCTTATGTTCGGCGCATGAAGATTGGATCCTCTCTAGTACCCAAGTTCCACCCTTCGGTCAGGTTTATGTGTTAAGTACAAGCCTATGGTAGCTGTCTAGATTATGTCTGTGCAAATTAAGTGTTCTTCACAAAAATATATTTAAACCCTATCTGAGTGGCTGAGTAAATTTAAATCAAACACTATCCCTATATGAGGTGCTATGTTATATGTCTATGCCTGAAAAGTTATCTAATATGCAAACTTTCTTAAAAATTTAAATTTTCTCCATGTTATGACAAATGATTTTATTTTTTCGCTTCCATTGCTTGAGGGCAAGCAATAAGCTAAGTGTGGAGGGTTTTGATAACGCCCAAATTATACATGTTTCTATGGCGTTATTTATGTGTATTTTATCATTTCTCGTAAACTTTTGGTACTTAATTAAGCTTGAATTGCTTATAGGTTCACTTGAAGACTCTAGAGACCCAAGCTTATGAATTTATACATTTTGGGAGACGAATACAAGAAAAGAAAAGATTTCTAGCCAAAGATCAAGAAGTCTGCCGCACTTGCTACATTGTGCGTCGCACTTTCCTGTGAAGCCAAAACACTGCCGCACTTATAATATTGTGCGCCGCACATTCTTTTAAAGTTTGAAGAATTAAAGTCTAATAAATGATCATGCATTAACTCCTCAAAACCACCGCACTTCTTTGCAAGTGCGCCGCACTTCCAGTAAAAGTCATTAAATGTAATCGCATTAACTCCCAAAGTTCG
The DNA here is from genome assembly GCA_026074375.1 of Tanacetum coccineum. Taxonomy (NCBI): domain Eukaryota; kingdom Viridiplantae; phylum Streptophyta; class Magnoliopsida; order Asterales; family Asteraceae; genus Tanacetum; species Tanacetum coccineum. The sequence continues at coordinate 22,058 of BQNB010064759.1, read as the reverse complement.
CCGCACTTTTTCCTAAGTGCGCCGCACTTTGCACCCAATCTTGCCTATAAATAGAGGACGAATTTGCATCCTCAAATCATCCCATTCTCTCTTCATCAATCATCTCTCACACACACATATTTTCCTCTTTTCACCAAAAACACCAAGAAACACCTTCTAAAGTTGAAGAGAAAATCTAACGATCAAGAACGAAGACGGTTTCCTAATTAGTTATTGAAATAATAAAAGTTTGTGTAAAATCTACTTTTGTTATAAACTCCTTAGCCATGAGAGGCTAATTCTCTTATGACTACTCGATGAAGTTAGGATAATGAATAAGTGTTTGGTATGATTTTGATCATTTTAATCTTAAGCTTATGTTGCAAACCTATTATATCTTATCTTATCCATTTTTGCTTATCAACTTAGATTATATAATCATATCGGTGTAGGTCGAAAGACCCGTTATGATCTATGTGATTTTAAAGATTTGTCTATGGTCTTTAACGTCTGTGCTGAGAAATCTACTTTCGTAAATTGATAAATAAAATAAGCTTTGATATAATAATAACTAGATTATTTGAGTGACGCATTTGGTCTAGTTAACTAAATATAAGTCTTAAGTTAATCAAGTTAATTCGTAAAAACGTTTTCTGACGAGAAATCATTTTTATAAATTAAAGTCTCATCTTCTAGGTCAAATCATTTCCAACACTTTTAAATTATTCTTAACTATCCGAGTAGTCATCTTTATTATCATTGATAAAACTAAAGTTATTTTCAAAATTGTTAAAGTCTATTTTTTTCTGATTATTCAAACACTACTCTAATCCCTGTGGACGACTTGGTCTTACCTAAAAAGATTATACTGCATACGTGGTTTATACTTTTACCCGTGTGTTTCCATACAATTGTCTGGTATTTTCAGTCTTATAAATTTAAAGCTTTTAAAACACATCACTTGGCTAAACTCCTTATTGTATTCATTTATGATTGTATGAAACCTATAATGTAAATCTTAGTGGTGTTGTTTCTTGTAATGAATATGCATGTTAGGCTTTAGAAAACCAGCTTTTGTCTGTATTGCTGTTGATATGTCTAAGGAAACATGATTGTGTAGAAAGGATATCATTGGGTAATAGTCTTCATACTACCTTACTTTGTGTTTTGCCTCAACAGAATATTAACTAGACGGCGGGTTCGTGTAATTCGTTCATGACTTTGGAAATAATTACATAGATCATCACAAGTGTGACAAAGCAACAATACTAAGAGAAGCAATCTAGGAAGTAATACATGATTAAATGAATACAATCTTTTTATTATATTGTTGTCACCATTAGCGTAGTTTATTATTTAGTTTAATAGCTACAACCAACCAAACCTCTTAAACATATGATTTTACTGCTTTCTTATAAATATAAAAATACAAAAATAATCTTTTCTCAACCCTAATAATTCTGTTAGATAGTGATCAAGCCTTCCCAACCTATTCCCCTAGAGAATGATAACAACCCCCGAGTCTTGCCTATACTACTACTACAACGGTTAGGTACTCTGCCTAAGGAGTTGTAAAACTTCTTGTAGAAGTCCCTTACGACAACCGCATCAACATGCCTATTGTTTATAAAACGTCTATCTTTTAATGTTATAATTATGAGTGTTCATGGTTCGTTATTGAGTTGTTCTGTTTATTTGGTTCGGTTAGTTCGGTTAAATTATTTTTCTGGGTAAAACCGAATGAAATTCAAATTCGATTAAACCAAACCGAAAACGAAAAAGAATAACCCAATTACGTATTTTTAATTATTCATCTATTTATTGTATAGATTTTCAGCGTAAAAAAGAAATTAAGACCAAAAAATCTTATGTTTATACTATAAAAGAGTTCAAGTGCAAGTTTGACGACTCAGAGAATTACCCATTTTGACCCGCCATTGTCTTGACTTGTATAATAAAACACGCCCCGTTTACCCATCCATTTTGCTACCTCTAGTTAGCATACCGAAGTTACTAAGTTACAAAAATGTTAGACTATATACCATTCCACCGAGCCCCATCGAAAGTCTTGTATAGATATGTCCCTCGCAAGATTAATATCTTGTATTGGCGGTTGGGGAGAGATAGTCTCCCATCAAAAGTCAAGCTCAACGACAAAGGGATTGACCTTGACTCTATGTTATGCTCAGCATGCCACGAGGCCCCAGAAAGTGCAACCCATTTATTCTTTGAGTGTGATTTTGCTAAGAAGCTTTGGGTTGACATCCTCTCATGGTTCTACATTAGTCCGCATGAAATCCGCAACCTTTTAGATTTATCTTTTGTTCTTTACATCGATCCCCATAATCTATCCTTTAATTTGTGTTTAGATGTTGTGTTTCGCACAACATGCTGGTGGTTGTAGAGAACGAGAAACGCGATTAATTTTTTAAATAAAGTAGCTAGGGTGACTATGACATCAGAATTAAGAAAAGATTAAAAAAATCCAACCCAAAAATCTAAATTCACATATGAACTCAAACAATTATATTAGATAGTGGATCCGTCAAACTTTCATTAATTACTGAAACACTTATAACTGGAAACTTAAGTCCAATTTACATGAGTCTTTTTACCAACTAATTGCTTTTAAAAAACTATTGACCATTGTATGGCATATTTATAAATATTGACAATGGTATGGCATTAGATTTAACCATTAATAACATAACTTATTTTGTAGCTTTTCTTAAATAAAAATAGTTGACGATGTGTAACAAATGAAAAGAAAAAGATTCCTATACACGACCTTACTTCGTGTCAGTAGTTTATTCTCATCGTTACATGACTTATTTCTGTAACAAAGTCTCATAAAGGTATATGTATATTAATTTTATATAGATAGATGATTAGTTAATCTTTTAAAAATTGTACTTCTAGAGTTCTAGTACTCTATCTCTCTATGATACTTGTTATATAACATTTCATTTGCATAATTATTTAGTGTTTAGCTTGATTTTTGTTTATGCTTATTTATACGAGTGCGTAAAGAAGAAATGATGCTACAAAAAATTATAGGGGTGTTCGTGGGGTGGTTCGGTTCGGTTAATCAAACAATAAAAACCATTCTTCACGAGGCGGGTAGCTAATTTCACTATCCGAAATTGAACTGCTGTAGGCGGTTACCCATGCATGCAGTTACCCAAAATAAGCTGTTATTCATGGTTTGGATCACGGTTAACCACCTAAAACGTTTAATCGACTCCAATCGAATGAACATTAATAAGGCTATTAGGCAAGAGTTTGGTGAGATTTCTAATATAACTATGCCAATTTGTTAATACAAAAGCAAAAGATATGAAAAAATAATCACAATTCATGAGTTATAAGGCAAAAATATTACTCCAATGTAGAAATAAAAGTGAAAGGATTATAACTTGATAACAGAATCCAACACTAGATACTAACCTTAAAACAGTGATTAACTTTATTATTACATTTGAAATGTATATTTGGCGTACATACTCTATAATAAAATGAAATTTTGGTACTTAAAGGCGTTGGTTTTTTTAACTACAAAGTAGTCTACTTGGTGCCTATTACAAACTCCCTCTAAACTGAGTGGTGGTGGTATGATCTCTTATATTACTTGTACATAATTCGTCTTGAAAATGTTGACATTTGTCTATTTCGGGTTGACGTGGCAAAATGGTTGGGTCAGGGTGGTCGGCGAAAGAGCTGATATGGGTTGGGTTGGTTCGGCCCAAAATAGTTTTACTTGCTCTGTGTAGGCATAGGAAAGCCTCTTGCCTGGTCAAATGGATCCGAAAGCCTTTTTGCTTTAGAAGTTTAATGCAGCAGCCCAAGAACGAGTAAGATTTTATTTTTTAGAATAATGTATTAACCGTTGTCATCTTCTCGTGTTGGCTTGTGAAGATTGACGTAGGTTTGAAAGAGGCAGTTGCTTCATTAAAAGTACTCTTGATAAAGGGTTTTCAACAATGAGCAAAAATACAAGGGTTGTATGGTTGGCACACCAGCTACCTTTTTATTTTTCTTTCCTAGTAACCAAGGCTAAAAAGGTTGTCACACCACCTACAACTTTATACCTTTTTATCTTTTAAAACTTCCACCAATCTACATATTATCTTCCCTTTACATAGATCTTGAAAATCAAAAATCACATCAGTTTTCTTCCAAAATAAAATCTACAAGAACACAAGCCTAATATTTTCCACTTTCAAGAATCACCCAAATTAAAACACGAACTCAGTAAATCATTAACATGCAAACCCAACGAACATAATTGTTTTCCACTTTCTTTCTTTCGTGGACCATTAAGTTACTAATGATGACACCCGAGGATAACTCGAATCTGTTGAGTTACTAGTCGTGACGGTAATTGGTCGCGATAGTGGCACTGTTGGTAACTGGTCGCAATGATAACTGGGGATGAAGGTTGTCATGATGGTAACTGTGTTTAGATGTAAATGAAAATATGATACTCTAATGGTAGTTGTGGTCGGTGGTGGGACGATGGTGTGGCCACCAAAGATGGGTGGTGGTGGTTTTGAGATGTAAAAAGATAAAAGATTTTATGTGTGTTGCTAAATGCACAAAAAGTAAAAAAAATTAGACTAATAATCATTGGTAATGATTGGTGGTGTGTGGTGGTGTTGATGATGTGTAAACACACGGAGTCAAATACAAACACATAAAGGTGCCATGCACACTTACTCATATATCACAAAGGTGCTACTATTGGTACCCCCAAGAAATACCCCTCCTAATGTTTTTTCTCGTTTTTTGGGCTTTTCACTTTTTTTGTCACTTATTTTTTCTCGTTTTTTGGGGTTTTCACTTTTTTTTTCACTCTTGTTGCTTTTTATATATATTTTTTGTTTTTTAATCAAGTACAGAATATTAAGTCTAGTCTAACTTTTCTCATATCTTTACTCGAACAGTCCATATTCTTTTTTATTTGTATTCTTAATCTTACAAATTGTATATAAAAACCGATAAAAGATTTCACACAAACATATTTTACAAACACTAAAACAACAAAAAATAAATGGTTATAAAACTCAAAATTTGACTCTAAGTAGATATAATAATGGGTTTATGAAAGTTTACCGTGAAATCGGGTAAAAGACGCGATATACTAGCAAAAATAGCAAGCAACATTTGTTATTTTTTGTTTCGAAAAATGACGAATACTTCCCCGTTTTACACGGAACTCGTATTAAATTTTACGTTATTACATATGTTTATCTCAATATTACATACAAAATATGTTTAACTTTTATAAAAAATGACAAAAAAAACATATCCGAAATTTTTAAAAGGCTCAGAATTATAGTCGTATTACTGAAGGCTGCAAATATGAAGGTTGCAAAGCAGATAAAATCTCACTTTACTATCCATTTAGTTTTGCCATGCCAATCAACAACGTTCTTTTATTTAAAAAAATCACCATCGCCTTTAAATCTCTTCTATTTCCAACATAAACCAACAAAAGACCCAGGCCGGACAAGCCGAAACCATAACCAACCAACAGTGGATCCGGCCGAAACCATATACATTAGACCATAACCATAATCCATCGATATTTAACAAACCACAACCATTATCAAACCAAACCACAACTAGTATCAAACCAACCGCACATTATCAAACCAAACCGGAACCATTATCAAACCAAACGGCAACCATAATTAAACCAAAGTAATAATTTAACCGATTATATTCCAGAGATTTTCTGACGACACATCTTCCGTATAAACAATGTCGAAGGTGATGAAAATTGTAGATTTCGTTCAGTTGCCGTCGGTATTTATCTCAGTGAAAATATGTGGCATGCAATTCGATAAAATTTGTTGCAAGCGTTAGATCATAATGAGATACTTTTCACAGAGATGTGGCTCAGTGATGGATTTCAACGTATTCGGTACACCGTGGATCATTTTGAACTTGAAATTGCGTCGCGGGATAAATGGATGTGTATGCCAGACACAGGGTTGGTTATTGCTTCACTTTATAACCATCCAGTTATATTTATATCCCCGGAATAAAGTAATAAGTGTTTTCCGCTTTGGTACGGTCCAAACCGGCCACAACCAAAAAGTCCCATTGTGATTGCACTTGTGGGGGGTATTCATTACATTAATTTGATGTTATATGAAAGTAGTCCAATCCAGCCAAATCACCCACAATGGAGGTGGTGCGCAAGTGGGAACGCTTCCAAATGGGAAGACATATATTCAAATCGACATCGCGTATGCTGAAAATATTAATAATCAAAGACAAATGTAGCATTTTCGTCAATGTGATCGTTAATCTCTAGTTTATTAAGTTATTGTAGTAATTACATGTTTCTGTTTTTTTGATAGACAATTTATTTTTTCGCTAACTATTTGATTCTGATAACGCATTCGAAAAAAAGTATAATTTCAAAAGTTAAAAGTAAAAAAAATCAAAGTAAAACTAAAAGAAGAAAATCAAATTAAAACTAAAAGAAAAAGAAATAAAAATAAAAAAACAACAAAAAAACAAAAGTGGAAAACATAGTGGGCCAAGGGGTACAAATGGTAATTTAAGGGGGGTACCAATAATCAACCCCATATTACAAATTTGGTAATCATTGTAAGCTATGTGTGGGAAAAGCTTTTGCAGTCCAACTTCTTTTATTTACATTTACAAGTTAGAATAATAATACAATACATGTTGTTATCTCATTCAATTTTTCAATTTTTTACCATTATTTATCTCTTGTTTTATAATAAGAATTTGTATCTATTTCACTTATATTACTCTATGTCTCTATAATGTTATATAACATTTCATTTGTATAATTATTTAGTGTTTAGCTCAATTTCTGTTTATGCTTATATATACGAGTGTATGAAGAAGAAATGATGCTACAAACAATTATTAGGGGTGTTCGCGGTCGGTTCGGTTAGTCGAACAATAAAAACCATTCTTCACGGGGTGGGTAGCTAATTTCACTATCCGAAACTGAACCGCTCTAGGCGGTTACCCAGGCACGCGGGTACAAAAAATACGCGGTTATTAACGGTTCAGATCACGGTTAACCGCCTAAAACGTTTAATCGACTCCAACCGAATAAACATTAATAAGGCTATTAGGCAAGATTGTGGTAAGATTTCTAATATAACTATGCCAATTTGTTAATACAAAAGAAAAAGATATGAAAAAATAATCATAATCCATGAGTTATAAGGCAAAAATATTACTCCAATGTAGAAATAAAAGTGAAACGATTATAACTTGATAACAGAATCCAACACTGGATACTAACCTAAAACAGTGATTAACCAAGAAATACCTCTCCTAATGTTTTTTCTCATTTTTTGGGCTTTTTACTTTTTCTGTCACGTATTACATTTCAACTGTATATTTGGCGTACATACTCTATAATAGAATGTGACACGTAAATTTACATTTATTCCATAAAAAATGCATACCTCGCAAGTCATGCAATAATAGAAGAACTGATATTACAATAATATAGTAACTATTTAGTAAAAATACACCTTTATATTGGAATATGCTGCATATGAACATATTTTGTTTTGTTTGCCTAAATCACCTTTCAACAACATAAGTGTGTAAAAGTTGGTTAAAAAATAAAAATACTCTAGTTTTTAAGCTGAGTGAAGAATAAAAATAGTCTAATTTAAATTTGCATCATTAATTAACCATAGATGGAATAAGTGGATAGCAAAAAAGAACGTAAAACATAAATCATAAAAACACTAAATAGAGATTAGCCAATACTTCTAGACAATACCATTAAAAAACAACTTCATTAAAATATTGGTAAACGGTTCTCCATCAAAGGAATTTGGATTAAAGAGGGGTGTTCGACAAGGTAATCCTCTATCACCTTTTCTATTTATATTGGTCGCGGAAGGGTTAAACGCGATTGTTACTGAAGCGGTCGAGAAAGACATATTTAAAGGAGTTGTGGTAGGCGCTCACAGTGTCGTGGTTTCGCATTTACAGTACGTGGATGATACTGTATTTTTTAGATAATGGAATAAAGAGAATGCTAAAGCTATTATGTGCATTCTCAAATGTTCTGAAGAAGTATCCGGTCTAAAAGTAAATTACAATAAAAGCAAGATTTATGGTATTGGTGTCAACGAGGGGGATATGTCACATATGGCGAGATGGATGGGTTGTGGCATCGAGGAATTCCCATTTACGTACCTTGGTTTAGCGATTGGTGAGAACATACGGCGGGTGAATGCCTTGGGTCCCGTGGTGGAAAAAAAATCAAAAACAGGTTAGCGGATTGGAAAGCAAAAACAATTTCATTTGAGGGTCGTCTAAAATTGGTTAAATCGGTTCTTGGTAGCTTTCCATTGTATTATTTCTCGATGTTTCGCGTGCCTTTGAGTGTAGTAAAAAATCTTGAAAGAATTAAGAAAAGCTTTTTTAGGGAGGGGTCAGGGAGGGCAAAAAACTTTCATGGGTCAAATAGGATTTGGTTCTCGCGTCATTTAGGGAGGGAGGGGCTTAGTATTGGGTCTTTAAGGGTAAAAAATTTGGCATTATTAGGTAAGTGGTGGTGGAGGTTTAGGAGAGAGGGCGGGAGTTTGTGGGTTAGGGTGATTAAAAGCATCCATGGTAATAGTAAAGGCTTGAGTGGTAGCAGGGCTTTGGGTAAAGGAGTTTCAGGTGGGGGTATGGAGTGATATTGTGAAGATCGGTGAGGAGATTGATGGAGTATGGATAGAGTTCTCTTCGGCATGTGTTGAGGTGTTAGGTGACGGGAAGGATATTAGGTTTTTGGTAGATAGGTGAGTTGATAATCGGAGGCTTTATGATAGATATCCTAGGTTATACCATTTAGATAGGAGAAAGGAGGGTTGCGGAGAAATGGCGGGAATTGAAGTGATGGGAAAAATAGGGGATCATGGGTTAACGAATGTGTGGTGTAGGAATAGATTAGGTTAGAAGGCGTTAGGGTAAAGAGGTAAGCTATAGAGATATGATGTGATAATCTAGGGGTTGTGTGCACAATGTTGTTGTGCATTATAATTGTAGTGATGAATTGAGGAGATGGTATAGCTTGGAGTGAAAGGCTGCGAGTTCAACTTTAAAGTAGTTAGCTAGATGTGGTAGGGGAAAAGAGAACAATATCAATGAAATGAGGCTCATGAGATGCTTTGACTAGATTAGTAGTATTCCTAAAAAAGTTAGGCATTACAGTATTGTGTGCGAGGCGGCATTAAAAGGAAGACTTCCGGTTTGAGTGAAGCTTGATAGAAGAGGCATCGATTTGGATTCGGTTCTTTGCCCTTGTTGTAACAATATCGTGGAAACGTGTGCTCATAGCTTGGTCACTTGTGACTTAGCGATGAGTGTATGGGATAAAATATTCAATTGATGAAAGGTGGGGAGTGTTAATGCCTTCTCTATTGATGAATTATTTTCATCTAGTGGATGTGTTAATGTTCCCACCTCCCTTTCTCGTGTTTGGTAAGTGGTTATTTAGACTTTCGGGTACTTCATTTGGAAAGAAAGAAATGCACGTGTGTTCGGTAATAAAGTCTCAAGTACTAATAAATTGGTTCAAGATATTCAACTCAAAAGCTTCGAATAGATTGTGAAGAGATCAAACAAATATAAAGCGATAGATTGGCAACAATGGTTATGGGACCCAATAAAGATACAGTTACAGTAATTTGGCCATGTTGTGATCGTGGTACAGTGTTTGCTGTGGTTTGGCCCTGTGATATTAGTTTAGTGTCAGGCTACTGCTAATATATTTTGGTCAAAGAGTGTTTGTGTGGAACTGAGTTCCTTGTTTTGGTTCTGCACATTTCTAAATTTGCAGTGTGATGGCATGGTCTCATTTTGGATAGCTACACTTTCCCACATGTTTTTATGTTGTTTCATTTAGCTTGTGGGACATGGTCATGTGGATGGAATTCTTTGGCATGGTCAATGAGTAACAGATTATAGTAGTATTAGATCTTATATTTAGGCTCCTTTTTATTGTTTCTTTAGGTTGTTTCTTATTAGCACAGTATGTGCTATATTGATGTGTGTCCTTTTCTTTTGTTGTTTTTGGTTGTATGCACAGTTATGCTTGTGTGTTTCCTGGGTTCCACCCTTTAAATGTCTTGTTAAGGGGTGGGATGCCATTTCCTTTGTACTTTGTTCCTTGTTGGGTTCCTTTAATAAATTTGTTGCCTTTTTAAAAAAAACTAGTCGGAAAGCTCTTATTCTTCATTCATTCATTGTCCGAGGACTGCATTCCAAGGATCTTGCAGATATTGCGCCAGTGGTTCTATCACGACCCTATAGTTAACCCAGTCAACCTGGCCTGAAAGAATGACCCAATGGCTCCCCCATTGGGTAAACAACTGAACTCCCATCCTAAGTTGAATAAAATCACCCAGAATTCTAGTTCGAACCTCATCCGAGACATCTTCTCGGATTTTAAAACAATAATACACAGCTATTAAGTCATCATTGTTATGATTTCGTATTGGGCCATATGGAGGGAGACCCAGACAATCAACGCAAGGGCAACCATGGTGATGATTTTGAGGAGGTTGTTCTGGTGGATGATTTTGAGGAGGTTGTTGTGGTGGATGATTTTGAGGAGGTTGTTCTTGTGGAGTTCATGGTGGAGATTCTAATTTCCCACAACACTGTCCCATTTTGGTGGTTTAGAAAGAGTGTATTGTGTGAATGAGGGTGAACAGAGAGCATGCATGCATGATATATAAAGGGGTAGAGGTGTGTTGTGATTGGTACGTTTAACTTCACATGGATCCACATTGTGGATTGTTGATGATTTGTTTTCATATGATGACAGAATAAGAAGTATTAGGCCATCCATAATGCGCTGGTTGGCATACATGCAATGAAAAAAGAGAGTCCATGTGGCTAAGTTTAATCCCATTGTGGGAAGTCTAGGTAATCATTGGTGTAAACAAGATGTGTCTCTGAACACACGACCTTTAAGTGATGAATGTGGGCCTAACTATTATTCTTAGTTTAAAATAATACTGATATGTTCTACTTTCCCTTGAATTCATGGTTTTAGGTGCACAACAATGTGTTACTTAATAAACTTTTAAAGTTGAATGCATTGTACATGTTTTATGTAAATAAACGATACGTTGATGTGTCAATAATCTGGCATTGTATTACACTCAAAAAAGTGTAGTGCATTGGAGATGCTCTTATTTATTCCTCAATAGGACAACATGATGAGTTTGTATTCAATATACTTCTTAAAACAAGGGACCCTTGCTTGAAAAACTTAGTTTTATTTGCCATTTTCATAAAATAAAAAACACAATTGATACTACTAAGTAAATAGTTGTTTGATGTATATATGATCAACATTAGTCTATTTGCTAGATCCATTTTGTAACATATCTTGCAGCAAGAAATCGAAAACAAATAGATAGTGAAGAAACAAACATACTTTTGTATCAAGCATGAGTATTCTCCATAGCTTTACGTAGATTATCAAGAGTTTCCTACAGATGATACTCATAAGACCCATGCGAGAAATTGAAACGTGCAACAGTTTCTCCACCATATATAGGAAGAATGTGTTAAAACTATAGAAACTCAATCTAAACAACACACCAACACCAATATTGTACTCAGCCAACCACCCCACATGCTTATTTTATTAACAAAGAAATTAGATGATAAGTCCACAAATTGTGTGCTTATGTATAAATACAAATCAAAAGGGGTTGTCCCCAATAATGGATGCAACTGAGAACTAAACAATACTCACAGTATAAAGAACCTCACTACAACACTCAACCTATCAAGATACAATACCAGAACTATTGATCAAGATGATCAAATCAAGACCTAATACCAGACAATGAATGAGAGAGATTGAAATGACTTTGAGAGAGAATTTTGATTGAAGTTGTTAACCTTAGATCTGCATTATACCAGCTTATATAGGCAGCTACTAAGCTCAAATATCATCTTTAGTCCCTACACAATACAAACTAGCAAAATACAACAAAAGCTAATAATACAATAAGAAAAAATTACCAAACAACCCTCCAAGTTTGAGATTGACCAAAGTCGACCTATTAGTTCAACACCCCTCCTCAAGCTCATACTTCAAACATATCAACCATATTCAACATTAAGTAGAAATGCTTATGCTGAGAAATACTAAAACCCTTAGTAAAGACATCAACAACATTTTCTGCTGAATTTATCTTTACAGTGCTAATAGCACCAGAAGCAACCTTCTCTCTAACCAAATGTACATCAATCTCAAAATGCTTTGTTTTCTCATGGAAAACATGATTGGCTGCAATTTGAATAGCAGAAGTACTATCAAAGACACAATACAATAATACTAGAAGTAGACCCTTCACACCCATGTCACTTAACATATTTATAAGCCATAAGATTTCACAAGTAGTAGATGTCATGCACCTATATTCAGCTTTTGTTAAGGACCTGGATATGGTTGCCTGTTTCTTACTTTTGCATGAAACAAGATTCCCACATAAATAAACACAAAATCCAGAGATTGATTTTCTTAAAATCAAACACTTTGCCCAATCTGCATCTGAATAAGCATGCAGACCTATCTTATTTCTATAAAAAAACTGAATCCCAGATCCAGGACTTTGTTTCAAATACCTCAACACCCTTAACCTAGCAGTGAAATGAGATTGTAAAAGAGGGTGCATATGCTAGGATAAACAATGAATAAAATATGATATATCAGGTCTAGTTACAGACAAATATATCAATTTACCAACTAAATTTTGATAAGCAGTTAAGTTTTTAGCTTTCTATCTTTCTCAGTATTAACATAACTTAAACTCACATTCTGTTGCATAGGAGTAGCAACAGGCTTGCAAGCAAGTAAGCCATATTCACTCAATAATTCCATGCAATACTTTCTTTGAGAAAGACATAATCCATTTTTATTTTCTAGAACTTCAATACCAAGAAAGTACTTCCTGAATCCTTTATTTGAAATTTAGAAGCTAAAAACTTTTTAAACTTATGAATTTCATTAAGATTATTACCAGTCTTTACAATGTCATCAACATACACCAACAACACAAGGATCACATCTAAATCATGCTTAACAAACAGAGAATAATCATTTATACTCTGAAAAATCAATTCTCATTTAAAACACTAGTTAATTACTTATTCCATTGTCTTAGAGCTTGTTTAAGTCCATAAAGAGACTAACAAGCTTACATACTTTGGTTTCAAAAGGATCATAGTACACTGAAGGCAAATCCATGTAAACATCTTCATGTAAGTCCCCATATTGAAAAGCATTATAAACATCAAATTGGAACAATGGCCATTTATTATGAACAACAAGAATTATAATGCATCTAACAGTGACCATTTTCACAACATGACTAAAAGTTTCCTCATAATCTATTCTATTTCTTTGACTATAACCCTTAGCAACAAGTCTAGCTTTATACCTTTCTATATCACCTGTAGACTTATACTTAATTTTCCATATCCATTTACAACCAATAGTCTTTTTATTAGGAGGTAAATCAACTAAAACCCAAGTATTATTCCTAAACAAAGATTCCATTTCATTATTCATAGCCTCAATCCATGTTTTATAAAGAATAGCTTCTTTATAACTTTTTGGCTCACTAGATTTATCAAATTAGAAGCAAAACACATATTAACACCAAAAAACTTAGAATAATTCACATGATTCTCAATACTATACTTCTTATTATGAGGCATGACATAGTCATTAAACTTAGGAGGAAGATTTCTAACTCTGCCAGACTTCCTCATGGTCTGTGGCTCATCCCCAATGTTAGAACTATTTTGACCCTTAGTAAAGAACCTAGGAATACTTGAATCAGACTGTTGTTGCCCCTTAGATATATTTACATTTTCATTCAAAGGTGTTGCAAAGGTTGCATCCTCACATGATGTGAACTATTGATGTTATCAGGAGCCATCACATTGCCATCACCATTAGAAGCCATCACATTGCCATCACCATTAGAATAATCTCTCTCATCATCATAGGGCGTTTTAGATGCATGACCATTAGTGTTATCAAAAAAGTTTAATAAATTCAGTTCAAACTCATGTTCATGCCTAACATTTTTACAATTAACAGATTCATTTTTCAATTTTATAGGAAAAATTATTTCATAAAAAGTGACATCCCTAGAAAAGAAAACACCTTTGTTTTCTAGACTATATAACTTGTAAGCTTTTTTAACTCCTGAAAACCCAATCAGAATACACTTTTTAGAACTGAATTTATCATGGTTATTTAGAACAGTAGAGTAACACAGACAACCAAAACACCTAATGTGAGAGAGACTAGGTTCTTTTCCATAAACTAACAAATAAGGGGATGCTCCAGACAAGACAGAAGAGGGAAGCTTGTTAATCAGATACACGGTAGTTAGAATACATATAGACCACATACTTAGAGGAATCCCCCTTGAAACATAAGACCTCTAGCCACATTCAACAAGTGTCTATGTTTCCTTTCAACAATCCCATTCTACTGAGGTGTATGGTGAAATGCCCCTTTCCCGACTCTTGATTTGACCAAAAATTAAAACTCTTTTACTCATATGCTTAACCTTGTGTCACTCTTTATAGACTGACCAAAATCAATTACTATTAACTTCTTGAGAGTATTACTAATTTAAACTAGACTTAATTATCTTTGAAACGACGGGTGGCACGCCTGCTAACTCCTTACAGTTTGGTTTTTATGACAAAAACAAGACTGACTTGAAACTGCAGACATGGATACGCCGTATCCATGAAAATGGATACGGCGTATCCACCCTAAACTTTCAATACGTCGTATCTGGATATGCCTTATTGAACTACCAGACCCAAAACCTATAGAAACATATGCAGAAAACCCTTTTTTGACCCAAAACATGACTTCCAAGACTTTATTCTTTACAAGGACTTTCAGAATACATTTATACATAATAGTACATCATTTTCACAACACTCATGGTCTCAACGACCCATGACAACATTCTTTTCCATTTGATGGGTGTTTTGCCAAACACCCATTTTTGACCTATTTCTCAAATACCTTAACACGTACTATAACAAATGACTTATACACTTTGAATTTTGCATTTACAAGTTACTTGATGCTTGACAACAAACATTTATAAACCACTTACGACACTTTAACACACAACTTTGGGGGTTCAACATGATGGAGCTCAGTATCTATACTAAGCTCCTAAGCATAAGCCAAATCCTTATAATCCTTGCTTCCAACTTCTAGGCCTTTATTCAAGACCTTATTTCCTTTACATCGAACCTACAAAAACATTAAACAACTAAACCGTAAGCGAAACGCTTAGTAAGTAACTAGATCAAAACATGATTATTACTTCATTCATCATATTAGAAATATGAACACTTATACCATTCTAACACAAAGCACCATCAATCTTCATAACAAAAAGTCATAGCAACATTCATAATTAAAACACATAATCATATTAACCTTAATACATAATAATCACAAACATACCTTAATTATGGCATAATCACGAACTAACACTTGTGCAATCTCATAGGCAAGTCTCTTATAAAACCTTACTTACTAACCCCCAAGGCATTAGTCCTACAACCTTATTCATAAACACATAATATGAGGATGTTATGAATTATACTTTGAGTTGATTATGACAAAACATATAAAAG